>JACEII010000017.1:4774586-4878451 GCA_014332785.1 Antheraea mylitta | reverse complement strand
AAATGGGCCCAGCACATTCGGTTTTGTGTTGGTGACTATCTCCTACAGTAGACCTACTATTTGTGCAATATTTGAAATCTTTCAAATATACTTGAGCGTTTCTTTTGTATTACAGCTAATTCGATATATGATTTTAGTAAGATGCTAAAAGGTTATCGCTGGAAGTATCTTTGAATAGCGTTAGTAAACGATATTGGCCTTTTTAATTCATCGCAAAGTATCGATCGACGCAGCAGCTTTCAGCGCCCTTGAAGCATGAGACCGCTATAACATTTAGGCAAAAGCACCCACAATGGAATAAGGAATCCAACGAACAACATAATCTAACTTATGTATTACGTAAATATATTACTTCTGCTACAATTCGGACCGCTATCGCTGCCGGGGCATTTTTGGCAAGATTTATGTATACGACTCTCCTCTAATATTGTATACTTCGGTAATGGTCACTTTTATTGTCACAATCCATCGGTTAGTTTTATTTTATTCCAATCCTACGTTATGGATTATTTTCACTTTAATTCTATGAGGCGTTTAATAGCTCAGTAAATAGATACGAAAGCCATATCATTTGGGAGTAAATATTCTTTATTTGTATTAATAGACTAGCTTGCTCGGGGTTTCGTCTAGGTTAATATAGATTATAGAATTAATATATATCTCTTATTATCTGATGATAATGTATCTTTTAGAGATTATATAATTGTTAAAATCGGTTAAGTATTTTTTACATGTATCCATTAGAATCGAAAAATTAAATGTTCTCTTTTTACAATGATAAGACTATTCTTCCGTCTTTTCCCGAATTTTTAGAACAAGAAAAAGTATTAGTATCCTTTTGAGAAAAATATACCTAAGTTAGTGATTTTTTGTTTCGGATACGCGATACAACCTCTATATTGCTGGATTTTGTTGGCATAATAATTCAGAACATATTATATAATCTCTGCGTTACATGTATGTATACAAAATTATATTAAAAATTTAATGTAAAAACTTATACTCTATACAGTAATAAAAAGTATACGATTTTCAAGTTTTATAAAGTCTGAGACAAACCATAAAATAATAAAATTGTTTAATGTTTGAATAGTGACAATAAGTTTTTAGTAGACGAAAATATAGTTATGATAAATAAATGTACGAAAGTAACAAACATCCAAATACCTATACAAAAAGTTGAACTACATATATCTACAATAGTAAATAATGTAATAATTTTCCTTAAAACTATTTGAATTATTTTTGCTGTAAATTAAAACAGACGTCATTAGAATTTTGGGTAAATTTTTACTGGCATTTTATAAAAAGGTAGTTGGTTCACGCTTTTCATTTTTTAATACTTTGGATTACTATAAATGTAGATGACTCTTATGTACGTAGCTGACCATGCGACTGAACGCGCGGCATTGTACCTCACTGTCATAGGTATACACAGTTCGGCGCTTCTCGGTAATGTTCGGTTTTTCTGGGATGTCCAATTGATTCTCGACTTCTCGACCGCTCCGTGCCACACGGCTCGTCTGTAGTGTTAATGTTTTCCCACTTACATTCTTGCGTACTTAAAACATTCTGAGCTACATTTAGTGTCGTAATTGGTCTTCTACATACACAATGTAAATACAGATCCTTTGAGTTGCAATGACGTCAAAACTATTGAACGTATCGACATGGAACTATGACAATTCGATGTAATATTTTTCATAGGTTTTCAATTTACTTCTTTATATTTATTTGAGCCAATAACAATAAAACACATGTATAGCAAAGTAGGCGGTTATCAGCGTTAGATATAACGTATAACTCTCTTTAATAAATGTACTATAAAATTAAATAATATTTTTTCACATCTCACTGTTGTTTCCAGAAATTAGCGCGGGAAAACGATAATCTCTGAGCTTTATGATTGTCTAGATAAAGCTGTATAAATTAGAAGGCGTTGTGGTGAAAATCGTGCACTAGTAAAAACAATTCCGCTCAGAGTCAAGAATATATTGCTAGAGACAGTAGAGACGAGGTGAGTGGGACGGCAGCGGCATCTGCAATGCGCATTATGTAGGAACATAAAATACATATTATCTTCGACCTGTTACGTAAACAGGAATATAACGGTAAATACACAATGCAAACAGACAATTAACTTTGAATAGAAAACACGTTTTCATGTGGTAAATTATATTTCTGTTCCCTTGTTAAAATGTAACATGTTTATACAAGATTTGTCCACGGCTTCGTACGCCTATGTTACGGAATATTTTTTTCTGTCTCATAATATCATTAATTCATCAAGTTGTTTTAAAGTTAGATTAATTCAAACACACATACGGATTTTTTTTTTTAAATATCAAATCCCTTAATTCGTTTTGTGTTATACTTATATTAAAATATTTGAAAAAGATATGTAGTCGGAATAATAAATTTATGGAGGTCTTTAGTTATAAATTTAAGCTTAAAAAATGGATTTATTATATATCTACAAATATCAATCATTTAATTACATCATTCGATATATTAGATTGTATTATATGGTTATATTATTTACGATGGAACTGAATGCAATAGGTTCCCAAATTTGATAGCAATTTAGTTGTAACTCTTACTTTTAATTTTTATTGTCTATTTGACATCCTTTTGCAAATTCAGTTTGGACAATTAAATAATGGTTATTGGAAATGTTATCGTTTCTTTACATAACAAAAATCAGATGTCTTGCATGTTGAGGTAATCATTATGATATTTGCTCAAGATTTTTGCAAACTGTCATCGTTACCACAAATTAAAATATATTTAATATATAAAATTAATTATTTGAAAATATAAATAATCATACTTTTCTTAAAACTGTGGCTTTTGCGTTTATTATATAATTTACTAAAATAAATGCATGCAAAATACAATTTCGATTTCAGAAACTGGCAATACCAATAGAAATGTTAACTCCGTAAGGTAATAAACAATGATATTTGAGTTATAATATCATTGGTAATAAATGAAATAAAAAAAATATTTTTATTTCTATGAAATACTCTGTTTTGAATAGCTCATTAATAGTAGGTGACATTTCCTTTTTTTTTATAATTTCTATAGTGTAAATTCTTCCTGTAACTAAAAATTTTGACATACCTGTAACTATCACACACCTTGGCTCTATTGACATTTATAGGCGGGAAAACCATTTATAAAGTAACAGTTGGCTAATATTTTTTTTGTTTTTATATAAATCAAAAGTTTATGTGAAAAATCGTTATAATGGCGATATTATACCTTTTTATTGAGGAGTGGAAAATCCTACATTGGATACCCCCGTGCTGCCGGGGAACAGCGCGAGGGTTTTATTTTATTTTTGATAACCAGTCTTCTGGTAGATTATTACTGCCATTGTCAATAGAGTAACAATATTACAAATCTCTTCATATAATTTAGATAAACTAACAACATAATGGCCGTCTTCTTTGAACTTTCCTGGGAGTTTTTGTGACAAGTCAGAATCCATGCTCCGTGATATTATTTCCGACTCACTTCACTTGTGCACAATAACCAATTTATATTACGTAAAGCACCACCAACGTTACACAATATAGAACTAAATAACGCAAGATTATGGATAAGATATAAAAATCACTACATGGCATTCCAAAATCCCATCAAAAACTCAGCGCGAAGGTTTTGCCAAACTCCTATCGGCTAAAAAACAATCTGCCTCCTTGCGCGATTGTGGACTGGGTTGTGGTCTCACGTTTAGCATGCTCCACCCTTTGGCCACTCGCTTGGGTCCCCCGTAGATGGATGGGATGGGGACTCTCGCTCAAGAGAGAGGCCATTCCTCTATCTCCTGCCATATGCCAAAGCTGTGGCAAACCGTGCTTTTCGTACACGGGTAATATTATAATACCTGGTTTACGAGGAGATAAAATGATTTTGATCATAAATAAAGTCTTGAAAATGACGTAGAATCAGTCTTACTATGTTTAGTCAAAAAGTATGATAGTGTTGTGAAGTAACCTCATAAAATGTACATTCGAGAAAATTCGATTACGAAATTCGGGAAACCAGGTCGCATTACAAGAAAATGAGACCGACTACATGAAGACTTATATCCGTAAATACACCTTCGTGATAAAACTGTGATGGTTGTAAAAATATATTAAGGTTTCAGCTATAAAGTTTCGAACCCTTCCATGTTCGGTACGTGTTTTGTTCCATTCGATCCCTTGTACGCGGCCATTTGTGATATTCAATACGCGAATAACAGTGCCCGGGGCCTTCTAGTTTATTATCATGTATGTTATTAGCGTCGTACCGAAGTGGGAAGGAGAGTTCCCGAATTTATTTTGTGCCGAACAATAGACGACGTTTTTCCGCGTCCGAACTTTCGGCGTTCGTTTTCGTTTTGCAGATTCAATTTGAAATTTGAAACGCGACTGTATTCAGCGTCCATTTGTATTTCGGGGTGGATTGTTAAATGTAATTACAGAATTGGTCTTCCGCTTTCAAGTTGCCATTCTCTGACATTTACTCCTATTACCTTTTTAAGGTTTTGGTAAATATGTTTATGAATCATCTCTTCATACACAAACATTTTTACATCATTGTAAAGTGTATTTACCGCATAACTAGCTTTTAGATTAGATCTACTTGTCGGTTATTATTTTTTTCTGGATAAAAGATACTTTGTGTCCTATTCAGTATCCCTGATAACGTATGTGAAATTGTATGACGACCGTGAAGAAAGAGATGTTTTCATGGTAAATGCTTTATTAGTTATCCAGTGGTTGTTGGTTCGAATCCGGCTCGAAGGACCATGACGAAAGAAATGCTTTATTGGTAACTGGTTTATTAGGGAAATGGTTATAATAAACAGCCGCTAATTGTAAATGGCAAACGGTGATGGTGCTTCGGTCATGGTTGATTGCGAACTGAAGTAATAATTTATATTTAAATTTTTTCATTGCCTGAAATCTCAGTTAAAAGTAGTCTACTATGAATAAAATCTAGCTAGATCGATTTATCGTTCCCGAAGAATCTACCTACATACTAAGTTTCACGGAAATAGATGACGCCGTTTTCGAGATCCTGAATATATACAAATATAAAATATACAAGAATTGCTCGTTTAAAGGTATTAGATAGATAGATTTAGATAGTATATATATAATATTAAGACCATCGTAAAGAAAACGGATCTGATAGTATATTTGTAATAGATAAAGTCAAAAAGTCATTTCAAACATTCCTTCACCTAGATATATACCTAAAAGTACGTTATTAGTAAGTAACGTGGGTTAAAATTTATTTTCAAAATCTATGGTGAATAACACTAAAACCACGAGCAAAAAGTAGTCTAATAAACAAACAAACGTTATAAATTGCCACTAAAACATTAAGCGCAAATGATTTAATTAATTTATCAAAGTGTAGTATCATGAATTACCAGATGTCAGTTCGAATGAAAATGTAATAGATAAAGCTCACGATGCTTTTACTGCGATTGTTTCGCTCTTCAACGACTGCTTGCACAGATAAAATCCTTTTAATTTTCGTCGTGATGGCGGAATTGTATTTTAAAATTTCCTTTGTGATACCGTAACAGATATACTTTTAATTGTAACAGGGGTCGTTTAGCAATTTAATTTTAGCTTCTCTTCTTCTTTTCATTATATCTTTTTGTTTATGTTCATTTCAAAAGTTGAACAGTTGATATACAAATATTTAAGGAAACCTTGTAACATAAAGTAATTTATTTTATAGGATCGTAAATTGATTAATCTTGATAATTAAATGGATGTTTGTATATATATTATCGATAAATACTAGAACCGATAGATGACTAATCATCATGAAAAGGATTTTATGATATACATTTTGGTATAATGCCAGAAGATAGCGCTGCATCACAACAAGTTATGTAAAGTACTCGTAAAAAATTATGTTTATTTTTCTTCTATTCTGCAGACACTGTTTCAGTCTCTCTCAAGACTCTTTTTATAGGTGGTAGAGCCACGCTGAAGCTATTACTGGTTTCAGCATGAATGTGTTTTCTCGCCCGGGGTAGTACCACCTTCTTACAGAAAACCGACGTGAAATAATAGTGCTTGAATTATTGCGTTTCGTTCGGTCACTAAGAGCGCCGGAGACTTATTTTCCCTCGCCTTCCATCTTCTCTTTCTAAAAATGATTGAAATGTAGTTATTACTTACAACAGTTTTACACACCTACAACAATTTTTATCTCGAAAATCGAAAAAGTACAGCCACGTTAGATTTATAAGTATTCTTATTATATGTAAGAAGATTGTATAGATCAGTTAAAATTACTATTATGCTTCTCATGTTCTAATAAACAGGGGTCAAAGAAAACTACAACCTGGCAACATAGAGATAACGGGTCTTAAAAGCTTACACATCAATAAAAAAAACGTACTTCTATTTTCTTTATATATTTAATATCTGTTAATTCCATTTGAAGTACCCCCTCCATTAGTTACCTAACTTTCACATAACATTCCTAGAGACCACTTGTAAGTAATGTCACAAAACAAATATTATATTTTGGTAAGGCAGTATAACATCGAGGGAATCTCTGGATACGACCTTCAAGAGCTCCGTATATCACTGTAACGTGATACAAACATACAATGTAGTATTTTTTCGTAGATTCGTTTTATGGGAGTGCTTTTTGCTTGAGTGTTTGTCTCTAACTTCGCTACGAGTGTTGATATTCTGTCTTATACAAGAATTAGGAATGAGGTTACGCTGTAAATAAGTCGCAATTACAACATGTTTTTTTCTTTCTATCGTGCCAAGAATCAGATGATATTGTTATATGAATAGTTTGGGATAAATACATGGTAAGTGGTTTTGTTGATGTTGACAAAATTTTAGACAACAAACAGATAAACCTTTCTTGTCTGTTTTGACGTGACAACGTCTTATATATTGGTTTGTCGGGTGACACTTCAAGAAACTGCGTTACGCTCCGCTCACGTTATGCGCTAACAATGAGAGCGAGTGAGAGGCACGCGTCCCTTCCACTCGGGCATGGTTAGCCCGCCTAAGAGCGAGAGAGACTACTTACTATACGAATGAATATTCACATTAAAATTATTTTACCACTCAAAGTCGTTGTCACGTAAAACTTTCGCCCGTATACCGACTTTACAGGCAACCAATTTTTTTTTTTCCTTTTGTTATTATTTGTCATATAACATTTTGTAGGTGGTAGAGCCCCGCTGAAGCTATTTTTGGTTTCAGCATGAATGGGTCGGCTCCTCCGGGGTAGTACCACCCCTCTCACAGATAACCGACGTGAAACCTCTTTCCTGCTTTCCCTTTCCTTCCCCTCCCTCTTCTCCCATATACAGGGTGGCAACGTAGTTGCGACGTCCCTGATGTCACTAGTGTCTATGGACGGTGGTGATCACTTAACATCACGTGACCCACCAGTTCGTTTGCCTCCTTTTGATATACAAAAAAAAAAACAAATTATTAACTTTAATTATTTTACGAAAAAAAAAGTTAAAACCTTTTCGTTTATAATAAGCCAAGAGTGAAAGAGTGTATTGTTAAATTTGTTATTTCATTACAAATTAGTTATAATATGCTTAAGTGGTAGAGCCACGCTGAGCTATTACTGCGTTCAGCATGAATGGGTTGGCTCATCCGGGGTAGTACCACGCTCTCACAGAAAACCGACGTGAAGTAACAGTGCTTGCATTGTTGCGTTTCGTTCGGTGAGTGAGAGCACCGGAGGCCCACCTCCCCTCGCCTTGCCCCTCCCTCCTCCTTCCCTCAAACACAGTTTGGCACGAGTCCCCTAGTGATGCAAGTGTCTATGGACGACGGTGGTCACTTAAAATCAGGTGACTCGTCAGTTCATTTGCCTCATATGACATAAAAAAAAATAACACACGACTCTGTTTGTTAGCGTGCTTATTTCTGGAAAACCATTAGATCGAGTTACAAGCTTTTTTATATAATATACGTATTCATTCACCTTGTTTAGGTACAACTTTTTTTTTTATAATAGGTAGCGAATATATTGGACAAATCATGACTTTATATATTAACTCAGTAGGCAAAAATGATTATCAGTACATCATGTTACAATATTTAACCCAAACTATTAAATAAATATATTAAACACCGTAAACAATTGGTTAGGAAAAATACTACTAAAAGATGCAATATCATATATTTATGTTTATTTTCATACGACAGTTCTCGAGTTTACGTGACAAATTAAACTACAAAATTTAAATGCGTTGATAAAGACATTAATTTGAATTGAATTATAACGTTTTGCTAACGTAAGTATATTAGTTCTGTATGGTAATCAATTTAGTCCATAGTTTTCCAAATATATATTATACACAAGAACACTTCGGACTATATATTTAGATATAAAATAAACCATATACTGTTTAAATTTTTCTATTAGAACATACTTTAATAATAGTTTTGTAGTTGATATTGGTGAAATATTTTTTTTGGTGTCGTCATAACTATAAACACTGACTAAAAAGCTGTAGATACGTTATAAGCGCTTCGACAGCGCCTTGTTAAAACTTGGCTAGTTAGCTTGTTAGTGACGGTTGGCCCGTCAACTCATCTTTATCTAAGTTACATATAGCTATTTTTTTTTTTTATCATCGATACTGAGAATATGTCACCTTACTTCCACATTTTTTCTAAAACAGTGTGGCGTTACGATATTACTTTACGTTTGTGTGCGTTATGGTGCTATTTGTTTGATATTATTGAGCTAACTTATAAATTAAACGTATATAAATACCATATCGTCCGATGTTTATATTAAATATGTTGTCCACAGTATCATCAGCGCAGCGCGAACTCGGTAAAGGCACGGCTACCAACACGTCGGCCACAGCCTCCCCTTCAGGCTCGGTCGATAACGCTATACGTTCGGGGGCGTCCCCCCTCGACTTACCGCGGCCGACTCCGCGCACAGGGCCGTATTTCGACTTGCTAGCTTCGAAAAACGTCACCGCCCTACTCGGGAAGACTGCGTATTTGAACTGTCGAGTGAAGAATTTAGGGAATAAGACGGTAAGGACAAAACTTCGTTTTTTTTTTGTTCTTTATTTCCTCAGATTTTTTGCAACTCTTTCAATTAATGTGTAATAGTGACTGATCATACGGTATTGAATTATTACCTTGATATTTGAATTTATTTTTAGCAACTATTTTTCCAGATTATTACTGGCATTGTCGAGTAGGTAAATAGTATTAATAACAAGGATTTTCTGATGATTTCAATGTTCTAACAAGATGGTTGCCCCCGTGTTAGAACTTTTCAAGGAGTTTTTATGGCATCTCAGAATTTATGCTCCATGATAATATTTTCTATCCGCTTCGGTAATGCACAATAACTGGATTGTATTACGTAAGACGGTACGAATATTACAAAATGGGCTATAACACAAGGTTATGAATAAAATGTAAAAGCTAGTACATGACATTCTAAATTCCCGCTAAAAACTCTAATTTCTGAATTATTCACTATCAAACGCTAGAATAGAGTTATGATTGGCTGTAAATTTTCGATTTGAGAGTGACGTACTAGTTGATCAGTTGATTGGTGCAAAATACGATAGCATCATCACGCCCTATTCCTTCTTTAAAATTTTGTGTTTCTAAAAATTCATTTAGTTTTTGGGCCCATGCCCCTTGGTGGAGAATTCTAACTCCAACACTGCATCATTAGCGTTTGAACCTCTTTTAATAAATAAAGAAATCTTTTCATTTAACCCATAAACGGCATTTGAACCAAAAAAATAAATCTGCCTTCGGCATTAATCACAGTTTTTTTTATAACAAATATTTGGAACCGTGTTAAATATTGTTTAAAGGGTAATGAGGTGGTTTCAGGTTTTGGTATTTTTTTTCATAGAAATCCTGAAAAGGAAACTAAACAAAAAAATAGACTTTATGGAATAAAATAACAGGTTTCTATCATTCAAACTCTTTTTTCTCATTAATTCAGGTAATCAAGGCCAATTAGGATTTCTATATTCTCGCATATTTATATTTTAACATTTTTAAAAGACTATTTATAATTAATTTTGAACAGATAGTTTGGTATCATAATTATTCCTGTTACATACAGTTTGATCTTTATATACAGAGCCAAATTCAAATATAACTAAATCTTTTAAATATTTAAAAAACAAGGGATAAACCTAAATATACACGATGTGATGCTACTGACTATACCGATCTTAACTGGAATTGAGCGGTACGATAGGATAGGGTTATTATGGTCGTATACTTTTACAGTGTCAGTGAATCCTCATCTCATAGTCTTTATCAGATCCATTAAGTGGAATTGCTTTTTTATTCCGACGCAAAAACTGAAGGATACTTGCGTTGATACGTTTAGAAGGGAAAATATATTTCCATTAATTTGTCTGTTTGTTGAAATAATGTGTCTGATTTGGTATGCTTATTAATGGCCTACAGTAATGTTGTATGTCTTTTTTTCTTTTGTTTTCAAAATTAAATTGATAGAATACTATTAGAATATTATTCAGTTAGACATGGTGATGATTATTTAAAGATGTTCTGTCATATCTTAATACATTCATGCTGATTCTAATAAAGTCGTTGGATTTTCTGCTCTTAATGGGAAAATAGCATTATATACTTATGTTGTTGTAAATTAAACTTTTGTTTCTTGAATAGTAATTTATTTGAAACTTCATAAACATTCAAATATAGAAATAACACAAGTTAACTAGGTAGGTTGTTTTAAAGTATATAATCTAACTCCATTGCAAATTTGAGTCGATTATGGGACATGGGTCAGTGGAAGTGCATCCGCATAGCGCATCGTTGGTTCTTTTTCTACAACTAATCTCAAAGCTTACAACAAAGAACAACGCTGATAAGATCACATATTTACTTTAATTACCTGACGCTGTTATCCTATGTTACGTATCGCTAATCATATTGTTGAACCAAGAATTTGTCTCCGTGCAATTTAATGTAACCACTTTAATGAAGCCCATTAGTAAGAATAATCAGGTCGTTATTGTAATCTTCTCTATTAACATTATTCTATATGATGAACTTCTTGTATTTCAACCCTTTTTTTACCCCATGGTTCCTTCATATACCTATTAGGTGGGGGAGAAAGGACTGCCAACTGGCGCTGTGTCTACTTCCCCGACAAGTATTGGCCTCCGAGGGGCCCTAACTGCGGTCTGAGGAGTCCAAAATGGTAGATCCCTCAAGATGGGGTGGATCTTAGAGATTCCTGATGAATTGTGAGAGTGACAACGGCACAACGCGCTTCTATCACATGGGCCTGTGCAGTATAAGCTGCCAGGGTAACGGATATGTATTTCAACTCAGCAGTTACAAAGTGTAGATCTGAGATTTCAAAATAGTGTTGTGAAGAGTGTAAAAGGCTCTCAATAAAAGTGATAACTATCGCAAAATAGCTAAAGTGGCTTGACTTTGGATGGGATTGTTGCAGTTCTTGCAATTTTGCGATTATAATTCCAGTCGATCCAACTAATAACAGATATATGCATGTATCAAGCGCAAGCAAACGTAGCTCAATTATCATATGTACGAGTCCTTATGAATGAACCGAAGTTTGTGATGACGGATAAGGTCGTGATAAAACCGAACCATTGTAATATGCCTTTTTGTAAGCCCGTTTCACTACCTTTTTTTTTAACATGGGGAAATCTTTTATGGATACGGGGGAGAGAGTGGGCTATGTCCGACTCGCACGGACTAAAACCCCACGGTGTACTGACAGACCGTTGTTGTTGGGGCGGCAAGGGATCGAACAAGCTAATCAACCTTGTAGAGCCGCCCCAACGGTCCATTCGACGGAAAGTGACCGCGGGGCTCCTACCTATACAGAGGTAGACTGGGTACACACCAGCTGCCTGCCCTCGTCCGCTAAATCAGTGCAATGAGGAGATGAGCCCTCCAACTCATGCCCTCAGGTTCAGCTACGGTGGCGTGAGAAGTTGAGTAAAGCGCCGCCTCCTCCTGCCTGTCCATCTTTGACGAAGAGGGCCACTTAGAGGATCTACCTCGCGGACCCTCTCCGTCACCTCCTTCTGCGAGATGACCTCCTCACAGAAGGAAGCGATTGATCACCACGCCTGTTCGCTGCCGAGCATGGCGGAAACTACACTCGGCAGCGACAAAATGCACCGCCGACAGAATGCGGCACTGTCCCTCCCACACAACACACTCAGAAAGCGTGTGCTGCGCGGTGTTTTCATCAGCGCCGCACTCGTTACAGGCGGCGGTCGGCTCGCTCCAAGCGAAGCGGTACAGGTACCACCCGAAGCAACCGTGTCCGATGAGTACCTGCACCAGTCGGAACGTCAGGAAATCCCAACTTCTAGCACCCTCAACTTAATAATCTTTCTCCAGTGTGTACCGGCAGCTGCACTTTTAATCGAAACCGTACTTCTTAGCTTAGCGTGTTTATCATATTCGACCACATCGTCATTTCTGATCAGATGACAAGGGTTTAAAATGCTAAAAACCAATATATTAATAAATTTATACGTATTGGACATATTTCTAGGTACATGCATGGTTCATGCATGTATCAAATGCAATGTAATATATGTTTGTTTAGTGAGTATTAAAGTTATCGTATGGTGCAAGCAGTAGGTTTGAGAGTTCCTTTCTGGAGAAACACATCTAGATTTGCATTGCTGAAGTGATTGCGGTGAGTGTGCGGGAGTGAAGTTAACTGCCAGTCCCCGATGGCGCCAACCGTCATTTTGCGAAAGTAGGCGCAAACGTGGAATGTTTCTGGAAGCGAATGGGTAGATCGTACTAAATAGTCCGTACTGATTCCGTTGCTGGGATCAGAGAACATGCTACACAGTCATCTATTAATTTGGGTTGCGTTGAAGTTAGGGGAATGGCTAACTAATTTGGTTAAGTAACATGTTATTTCGGGTCCGAAACAATAGGTATAATATATATATATATATATATATATAGGTAAATATTTTGAAACTGGTTTGGTCAATTATTTATAATTAACAATTTTGCTATTCTTAGTTTTTGTTTGATGCACGCATAGCGGTTTAATCGCATACATTTATACAGATATTAATGTAAACATGTTGATTAATTTCATGTAATACTAATATAAATTATTCTAACTGATCCACGCATTACCGAGTTCATTAATGTGAATTATATTCTGTGATCAAATTCGAATAACATTTTCACTGCATACTATTTGATCTGATCTTTTTAGTTGAAGCCATAAGGCGAGTAAAGGTGCAGTTTTTGCGAACACACGTCGAAGCTATTTGAAGTTTTCGTTTTTATTTTATGTCGACGATGTCTACGTGAGATGGTCTTAAAGTTGAAAAACAAGGATAACTTGTTCACGCCGTTCAGCAACAAAGTTAGAAACTGCTAGTGTGAAGTGTCTTTATGTTTTTCTTGTCGCCGTCTGTTCATTGTTCGAAAATATACTCAACTTTAATAATGTTATATTATTTTTGTTATCAGTAAAAATCACGTTCAAAGAGTTTTTTGTAGTTTTATTAGTTTAGAGATTATGTGGAGGACGAACCGCATGATTTTTTTATCATATATTCATCAGTGGTATTCGTATGTATATTATAGGAATGTTGTGGATAATAAGTGTACTATGGTTCAAAATAATATGTTGTTATTTATAGAATTAGTAGCTTTTTCTTGCGATTTCGCTTGCCTTAATTTTGATATCGCGCGAGAACAGTACATTTTTTTTTCAGGATAAGTCCGGTGAAGCTGTTAAGACCTTGCTAGGTCAATAGTGTAGTCAGTTCAAGAAAAAAAAATTTTTCGGGATAACTAGCACTCAGTGTCCTTTTGTATGCACTTGAGAACGCGTATTCAAAATTTTATGATAAATCAGTTACATAGATGCGATGTGAAAGCATTACAGATAAACTAAGACTCGTATTTATAATAATATGGGGGATTTAATATCCTAATAGAGGCAGTTTTAACTAGCCTCTGCTCGTGACTTCGTTCGCGTGGAATAGATACTTTAGGCTGACGCTAACACGCAGCGGAAGCCCTCAAGGAAGAAAAAATTTTGAAACGATTTTGAAACATTCTTCATTGGTGCTCCGCTCCTATTGATCTTAGCGTGATGATATATAGTCTATAACCGCCTACGATAAATGAGCTATATAGCATTAAAATAATTTTTCACATCGGAGGAGTAGTTCCTGAGATTACCACCTACAACGTCACAAACTCACAAGCTTATACGTCACATACTTTACCTCTTTATAATATTAGTATACCTATACTATATTTTTTATGCAAGCTCGGCAAAACAACTGCGCAATTCCTCATAGAAAATACAGTAGGGGAGAGTGGGGGAATTGGGAACACTTAACTTCAAAGGCTGAAAAGTAATAGAAAAAAGTTATAAACTAAATCAAATATTATTGCTACATGAACTTTAGTTAGGTATCTATGTATTTAGTAGTCATAAAACGTTATTTAAAATTTACGTTTTAATATTTTTTTTTATGCCATAAAGGCAGCAAACAGGCTGACGGCCCACCTGATGGTAAGTGGTTACCGTAGCCTGTGAACAACTGCAACACCGAGGGCATCGCTGTTGTGTTGCTGACCTTGAAGAGCGCGTTTCAGTCCCTTCTTGAAGAGCCCCATATCATAGTCCTGAGGAAAAACCGTGCCGGGCAACCCATTCCACAACGTCAGCGTACGCATGAGGAAGGTTCGAGAGAACCTCACGGTAGTCGCGATTTTGCTGGCTTTTAAGGTGTGTGGATGAGCAGCCAACCAGTGGCGATATAAAAAATAAAAATATAAACTAAAACGAAAAACATTGCCGTTCCTGTTTACCCGATACCCTATGCGGTAATTGAGATCATCCCGTGAGGAAAATGGGAACGGTGTGAGGTAATTAAGAAAGACGTTTGATAGATCTTTCCTACGTAATTACGAGGCATCTGAAATAATTTGTACAGTTTAAATATTTTTATACAATCAACCAGCATTACTATGAGTAATTAGGAGGGTAAGAGGTAATCGGGAACATTCCAAATTACCCACCTAATGTCGTTCCCAATTACCCGAATCAGTCAATATACATAAAAATTGTCGCCACTCTCAAAAGCATTTTTTATTAACTTCAAGCTATGTTGCATTTGAAAACAGATACTGCGTGTATGATATGAGCAAAAACACAATATCTTTGAACTTGAAAATATGATACTTACATGTGTTATAACTGATAGCAAAAATTATATCAAAAATACAAAAATAATTGTTCGACTTACAGTGACAACACTAGTGCGTCCTTTCAATCCCACTTTCGCATACGCAATAAATAGCTCTGCATTCAGCCGTAGAATATTTTCGCGACAGTGTAGTACGGGGAGATGTATTATTTATCTAACTGTTCCTAATTACCCGCCGTTCTCAATTACCCTACATTCTTTTGCTATCAAACCGGCATGCAGCATTGCCTCTTCACGCCTCAATTGAAGCACCCTATATAATATTTAAACTTAAATAGCTGTCAGAAAGATTCATATATAAGTACGTGTTTGTATATAAATTCAATATTGATAATCTAGCTGTGAATGTAGTCTATCTATCATTAATGGGTTTTAAAACAGTGATGTTTCACCTTACGAATTTTTCTGTCTCAATATCACGCATTATTTAAAAAAAAAAAGTTATTAATATAACCAATAAAAATAGCTAATGAGCTCACATTTCACTTTATATTTGCTTATGGATGCTCGCAACATCAAAGGTATTAAAGGGATTCTCACTATCTTTTAAAAACATCATACTATACCTCTTTATAAGTGGACTTGAAGAAATATAAGCTCACGGGTACGATTTTTACGTATATAAAATACCACATGTAAGCAAAAAAAAGGTGCGGACCAAGAGTCTGCAGAATAAAAAAAAAAAAGTAGACTTGAAGCAATGCTAGCATACTTAATGGATGTTCAGACACAGCGTCTATGGTTCGAATCCTTGCAACTAAGTTAAAGCTTCTAGTGAAGGAAAACATAGTGACGAAACTATACTAACGGTGGTCGGTTTTTTAAAGGCCGCCTGGCTAGCTCTCAAGTTGAATATATCCTCAAGAAAAGTTGGTGTGTGTGGCAAATGAACTTGAGAGCTATTCACCTCTAGGCGTGTTTGCCATCTTAAAACAAATCGTCTTCATTAGAGATCTTATTAATTTTAGCCACACAATAAGTATCTACATAGTTCTGCTATACAAGTCACTTAATTTATCTCAACGTACTTAAAACCCACTAGCACGACTCAGTGCATACATTCGTTAACCAGCCCTCGTCGCAACAGTGACGGTCCAATTTACATAGCGGTGTACCACGAACTCCTCGTTTAAAATGAAATGTAACAATAGCACAATGCAACTTAAAGTTCCCATTGTAAGGTGGAACTTTATAAATAAAAGTCTCATTAGGGCGCGTCGCCGCATCTCCCACCTAAATAACAAGCTCGGCTAACGAGTTATCTCTGTTTCTTTCATTTTCTTTTTGAATACCGTCTGTTTTGAACTGTTACGTGACAGTAATTAGAACGACTCGATAAATTCCTAGAAGCTACTTAATTATTTTGCATGTGTCTGCGATTGAAACAGAAATCTGAGTATTTCGCTAGAATTTGTGCGGGAATTACTTTCTATACTGAAGTCAAATTAGTATTCCCTATTTCCTAAATATAATGCACACGTCTACCTAAATTTGCAACTTTTTTAATTATTATAACTTGTATAAACTCTTTAGCACGAAGCTTAAGGAACCTAACAGTTTTTTTTTTTTTTGTTAAAGACATTCTTTTTCTTCTCTCACCTTTTATTGATTAACAAATAACCTTTTTCCTCAACTATTACTTATTGTACTGGCCAGGTTAAGAATTTTTGTTGTTAAAAAATTTTCCTACTGATAAGATAGGTGCGTAGTATGTTCAGTAACTAACTGTAAATACAAGTACATAGTAGTCTATGAGTTCCAAAAAATTGACAATAAGAAAAATAGAGTGATTGATTACCTCGGACGTCTTTCTTAGAAATTTGAAGACTGTATTCGAGCCTTTTGTATGCTGATAACATAAACAAGAATACTTACTAACGTTACTAAAATATAAACGTATTTCTTCGAATAGAGAAAGGCTGTTACGGTAACAGAAAATTATAGTAATATACGAATTTTAAGGTAAAATAATGAAATTGAAGTAATTTCTAGGCTATAAGGAATATCTACTTATAATCAATAACGCTCCGAAGAATTTATGATATACTTTAATATAAAAAAATCATGCAAGAACAAACTTATATTTTGTATAGATATGCTCGCGATTTCGTCGGCGTAGAACGTGATGTAGGTACAGAACAGTGACTTACAAAGTCATCTGAATGTATTCAGTTTAATTATTTATATATACTTTCCTCTTGTAATTTAGTCTTGTTGTTATTAAAATAACAATAACTTATGATAGACCAAAATTGATGTTAATGAAGCAGAGACTAAATATTAATCGGAGTTTTTGTCGGAATTTTAGTCTGTCATGTAATGTGTTTTATATTTTATTCACAATCTTATGTTATTTGACTCTATATTTTGTAAATTTGGTGGTGATTTACGTAATATACTTAGTTTATTGTGCATAAGTGAAGTGAATGGAAATAATACCACGGAGCATGAAATTCTGAGATGCCACAAAAACTCTCAGGAAGGTTCTAACAATGGATCCACCATCTTGTTAGAATATTGACTCATACGAAGTTTAATATTGAAGTGATCATACGACGCTTGTAATATTATTGACTACGCGACAATGGCAGTAATAATCTGAAAGATTGATTGCCAAAAATAAAGTTTAAAAAAAATGTTACTCGAAGATACACTTTATGATTTTCTTGGAAAGGTTTTATCATTAGCAGTAATGCGTATTTAAACAAACAGACAGACAGACATTTCTAAAAAAGGTTTAAATACATGTTATTATTTATTCCTAGACACCTGCCACATTTTTTTTTTTCAATAAATCTGAGTTGTACTGACACGTTTGATTTCCGTTCTTATTATATGTATATTAGTACCTTTTTTTCTTTATACAGGAGAAAATCCGTCATGGATACACCTCGCACTGCCTGGGGACAGTGCGAGGGTTATGTGAGACTCCTACTCACTAAAAACTCCTGTGCCACCTTTGCGCGTATGTATCCAGGGCCGAGGGTTGGCGGTAAATATGTACTCCTTAGACCCGTAGATGGTCGAACGGGGGACCCACGCATCGTGAGAGGAAATTCCTCCCTCCTGCTTCCTATTGAAGCGGCAGCCGAGACCGTGCTTTACATCACGGGCCTTCATTCCACAGCAACGGTCGCCCCCGCGCCCGTCGCCTGAAGGCTAAATGTATATTAGTACCTGGACAACCGAGCCTATAGCTCGGTTCTTTAAAAAACATTTTTGAATTAAAATAAACTGTTAGGTTTGCTTCACAAAATTAGCATCTTTTTACACAAAAAATGTAACAATAAAAATATCTCTTCAGCTGTCCCTCGGATTCGAACTGAGTTTAGATGGATTTTCTAAGCAGCCGATTTCCATCTGAACTATTTTTGTTTTGACAGCGGCGGCGATATTTACCTTTATATTCTAGCTATATGTTTTCATTCCCTAAAAACTCGGTTAAAAAAGTTTTCTATGAATAAAATTTAGCGAGATCAATTTATCGTTCCCAAAACTACCTACATATTAAGTTTGACGGAAATAGATGACGCCGTTTCCGAGATCCTGAATATATACAAATATAAGAATATACAAGAATTACTCGTTTAAAGGTATTAGATAGATATAGAAGAATAATTTGTTCTGAATGTTTTATCGGTCAAATCCTCCGAACCGCAATTTCCTCCGTTCGAAACACTTTTAAATGAATATTTTCTTAGTATTAATATATTTTTATGTTTGTTCCAGTTAAATATGCAAGTATCTTGGGTTCGGCACAGAGACATACATTTACTGACAGTTGGACGATATACTTACACCAGTGACCAAAGATTCAAAGCAATCCACGTACCACATTCTGAAGATTGGACGCTGCAGGTAATTTAATTAGCCAATTTTTTATATGTATATGGTAAAGTCCGTGCTAGACTTTTGGGTCGCTCTGAATGTAGTTGCGCAAAATATATGAGATACAAATACGTATTGAGTTATGCATATGACATCGTGATAACTTAAATAAATGCCAATTTTAAATTCCTATAATAATATTTTAACTTTACTCGTTGTTAACATTTTTGAGATATTACATGCAAGATCTAACTTCTAGCTATATTCCGAGCGGACGAAAAGATTGACGAGGATGCAACAAATATCAACTAGGGGCATTATAATTATGCTAAAATAGTGTCAAATTCGAACGCTAGCGTATAATTATTATATAGCTATTTAATAGCGAAATCATAGAGCGCTGGGGTTGGTCGATAAATTTAGTGACACAATAGAGAAGCGCTATTATTGGTTGATAAACTTACTGTTGAATTCGGAAAACGCTCGCATTGGTCAATAAACTTGTGACAATATCGAAAAGCGCTGGTATGGGTTACTTCTTTTAGTGGCAAAATCGGAAAGCATTTGTATTGGTCGATTGATGTAGTGCCAAAATTGCGGCAACTTATACATTATCATGTTAATTGTTTATGGTATTTTCATTGAAATTTGTGTAATCTGCATATTAATTACTGTTCGGTATGTGTAAGCAAAAAGTGTCCATTAATATTACTTAAATATTGCAGTGGATGATATACAAATCTCCCTTACTCTGTTTTCAATGACGTCAATTCCATAAGAATAGAAAATGATTATATAAAATTGTATGGATTTATAATTAGGTGACTACACTTTGGGGTAGTAATTTCCATAACATAAAAATGGATTCCATAACATAAAAAACATAAAAATATTATATTAATGTAAGTAATGATGTTAACACTTTACCTTTTATTGGACTTCGATCTAGTAATGTTTATTTAAACAGTACCTGTCTGCCAGAGTTCAAGAATATACTATATTACACTGGACGCTATTTTGCATTTCCGCTTCGAGTTGATTGGTCACTGTTACGTCTTATTGCACCAGAAAGTTTATAAAACAACAAAAATTGATTACAAATTAGCTTCGACGTCTTCTGGTCACCAAAACCTTCTTGATAAAGTAATTTTTGTTTTTTTACAAACGTTTTTTATTGCAGTAATTCGTAATAACGCGGTGAGTTAACTCTAAGTATGTGTAAAGTACCGTTCACACTAACATTTAATGATGGAATTCTGCAAAGGAACATCTTCATCAATGAAAAACATGTAAAATTACGTACTGTCACTTACGTATTATTGGATAAGATTTGTTTTAATGAATAAGAACTTATCTTAGACTTCTTTGAAGTTAGGAGATAAGTATTACCAATTTAAACGAGTAAAAGCTTTTTCCTGTGGACATCGAATCTATATTCTATCAGTCAAAAAGTAAACCATCATTATTTGAAAACAAATTATGTAAATATAAATCGTCTATTATTTTTGTTGAATAACTCTTTTATTTATAACAAACAAAAGGTATTAAATTACTGAAATGAGAAACTTAATTTCATGATTAGGGGCAAGAAATAAATTAAAAAACCTTTTTGAAAAAGGTATCTTTATTGATAACTTAAGTAACTCAACAAATATTAAAATCGATATCAATAAACAAAATTGCAATTTCTGCATTAAAATATCAAAAAACATTAGTCAAACTTTGCTGAAAGAAGACGTAGTTTCTGCAAGTGGCACCTAGTACCGGACAGTTTTAAAACATCTGACATCCATCACATATATAGGCGCCTGAACATTCTGGAAAGTCCGCACAAGCTTCATGAGTCCACTTATGGCAATTGGAACATTGTATCCAGTCTGCGTCGTTATCCTCCAAGCATACTACGTAAGTAGTTTTTTCTAATTTGGGGTGTAAGGGGTGTCGAATAACATCATAAGACTTGAGACACCCAAGCCAACCTCACCTGCACGTGGTGCACCCTGCTGAATAACGAACGAGGCAATGGCGATAGCGGGGTGGTAGGGTTTTACAGCCCGACAGGGTCGCAACCACCATGCATATGGCGAAAGGCCCATAATAGTGATTCGCTTCTACGGGTCGCGTTTCGGGATCAGCCTGTGCATATCCAGCTTATTACAGGCCGGCATGATAGTGGCGACCGGCGATGGACAGTGTGTCAATCGGTGGTCGCTATTATTTTTGGATTGTACTATGCTTACCATCAGGCATAGTGCAGTCACTTTGCCGTGCTACAATAAAAAAAAGATAATAATTGTAATGATTCACTTAGTGGCTGTTTCTTCTTAGCCTTATTATTTTTTTTATTTTTGGTTTTTACTCCTTTGTTTGTTTGTTTGTCTGATTTCGTTCTTCCTTCTTCTGAAAAAAAAGAATGACAATTATAATAAAAGGTATAAATACAGACAAGAAAAAATAACATATTCACTGTCCGACGTTAAGGGACTCCTTTGTGTCCGGTATTAGGAAATAGAAAATCGTCAGAGTTATTACATTGCATATTAAAACTAGGTTAGGAATCTTAAAAAACGCTGGTTGCTTACGAACATCAATGGAGCACTATGTTTATTTAGAATAAGCATAATTAACTGATTACGAATACTTTTTTATAACACTCACCTGAATATTAAGTGACGCAGTGTCCTTCCGCCAAAAATGGCAAAAAACCTCTCCCACTGTTGCCGCGCGCGTCGCTGACTTACTTTTCTTTTTTTTTTTTTTCGAAATGTAAAACTGACTTACCGCTTCTGTCACTTGTTATTGCTACGTACCCCCGTCCCTTTTCACTTGTTCTTAAATCGCTCGCTTTCGGAATTGCCGAAATAACATGAGTGTCCGGCCCTAGGTGCCGTCCGGCGTTACGGGACTTCCCCTTATATTTTTTTAGTTATACTTTTTAGGTACTTAATTCTTATCTAAAAAAAACGTGGGGCAAGCGATGTGGTTCGCATGCATAGGCGAAGGGAAGTAAATTAATAACATTGTTAATTTTGTGAGTGGTTCTAACTTAGTAGACGTACATTTTAAATTTATCTATGTATATCTACGTATATAGGTATATATTATATGCATTCTATTCGTGCTTTCGCGCAGTCTTTGGTATGTTGTTCCCAGGTTTATGGTGGCCACCGTGCTACCGAGGTAGTGAAAGGCGTTTTTCGACAGTCACATTTGCAATATTTGTATCTTTGTGTGTTTATTATTTACTATTTACATGTTATAAGTTCTGTTATATTTTGTTTAAAACACCGACTACACGTCCGTATATTACTTTTGGCCTCTATCGAAAATCAGCGCTGCAGTATCACCTAGTTGTACTATAGCACTTAGCTGAATGGGGGTGCCGTTGTTGGATATATTATAATAAGTTATGTATATGTTCAATTTGTGTTTCTGATGTTATCCAGCAATAAAGACCTTTTTTCTTTCTTCTTTCTATGATGAAATTTTGTAATAACCAAAATACATTGCTAGTATACTAAACAAGGCAGACGAAGTCATGAAAATTACATTATAATTGTATAATGAATATAATATACGCAACAATTCTAGTTGAGTAAACTCATACTGCGAGATTATAATCTTGAAAGTCAATATTTAAGTTACATTAAAGTTAAGACGATAACGTTACATAGAGGGTAATGTCGAAATTATATTAGCTGAATTTGGAATTAACTTAATTACAAGATAGCGTTCTGTGCTTAAGCTCTGATTACTCTGGTTTAATGAGATACGCACTACACTATCGCTTTGTACTATTATTTGAATATATATTATAAGGAATTCTTGTTTGGATACGCTTATTATAGCACCTTTAATTATATACATTTTAGTAACGAATTTTAAGTACCTATATTTTTGCTGTTATTGAAATAAATTTATAAAAGTCCTTCGCTGTGTACGCAAAAAACTACGTTAAAAAAAACTTAGATCGAATTTAAAAAAAAAATATTATTAATTTAAGGAGAAATTGTTACAAGTGTTAAATATCATGAACCTTATTTAATTTGTGGTTGAACTTCAAACATATAAATTTGTAAACGAGTACACTTAGCGACAAGTCATATCAAACCTTTTTGAAGATAAATTAATTTCCTTCAAGAATAAATATTGAGTTCTGTAAAAAGTAAATTCGTTACAATGTAATAAAATTCCAAATAGAAAACAAATTCTTGAGATTATTCATCAATAATATTAAATCGGAAATCACAAAGAGGTACCTCCTTAATATTAAAACCTTAGATATTGCCAAAAAAATTTATTCATCTTTCATGATGATACCAAAAAATATTTGTAATATAAATTTAACCCTAATGTATACTGTTTATTACGGATATTAATGTTGAGGTGGTCGTAAATCACCTCTATCCGTAATATTTGTATAATGAGTTTTAATTACAAGTTCTTATAATATTACGAATATAATTGATGAAGCTTTCTTTATCCGGCTCGCGAAAGACCAAATAATATTACGAATATAATATATTGATATAACCACTCAAACTATTTCGCGATCTTATTAGACTCTGTCGTATCAATATTCCGAATAAACTCTATCGTTCAGAGTGTACTCGGTGACCGTTCCGATCAGAGTCTCTAATAGTACTCTTTTTGAACAAGTTCATGTGCCTTATTTAAGGGTCTCGCAGCTGTAATGGGC
Organism: Antheraea mylitta; assembly: GCA_014332785.1. NCBI lineage: Eukaryota > Metazoa > Arthropoda > Insecta > Lepidoptera > Saturniidae > Antheraea > Antheraea mylitta. Next base: position 4,854,641 of record JACEII010000017.1, on the reverse strand, counting down.
CGATACACGCGCTCTATGCGTGTGGCCTGCATAACATCGAAATCAGCTCGACCGAGACCCCCTAGGATGCGCACGTTTGAGAAATAAGGCAAGGATTCGTTCTTTTGTCATTATTTCCCTAGACCGTGGCATCGACATAGATTTATTACATCTTGCACAGTTTAAAACAATACTTATTCCTAATAAATTATAAGTCTATTCGTTTCTTATTGTCCATATAACTTATTGCTAACATTGTGTTTCTACAAACCAAAACAATATGTACTGCAAACCAAAGCGTAATAAATTTACGTCTTTCACTTCATATTCCTATTCACTATTTAAAACTATTCAATGTCACTAAATGTCTTGCACATGCCAGCTGTCCGTAACACTTTTGTATACTACAACTAGCTTCTGCGCGCGACTTCGTTCGCGTGGAATAGTTACTTTAGACTAACGCTAACACGCAGCAGAAGTACTGAAAAGAAAAAAACGCCCCAATTTTGAAACATTCTTCATTGGTCCTCCGCTCCTATTGACCTTAGTATGATGATATATAACCTGTAACCTTCCTCGATAAATGACTTATCTAACACTGAAATAATTTTCCAAATCGGATTGGTACTACTTGAGATTAGCGCGTTCAACCAAACATACAAACCCTCCTCCAGCTTTAATATATTAGTATACATGAACGTTCGTATATACATAAGACTGATGAATTCCAAGAATTCCATAGTGAAGTTATTTCTGCTATTTATATTAATATAACTAGTAACAAGATATCCTGTGCCACGCTTCAAATCTTTTATGCTTTTCGCGCTATTAATTTTGCTAGAATTCGACTATCCGTTTCAACAAATGATAGGAAATGCGCGCAGAGCTGCAGGTTTTGAAATATATAGGTATGTTTTAAAAATGTGAATTAGGTATTGCTTTATAAAGTCAAACATTAAGCGCGCACCCGCAGGCTTATTAAGACAAACTTTATGAGAGACAGAGCACACAGAGCTGTGGATTGAAAAGCATTGCTCACTTTAATGAGTGGAACATATCTAAATATATGAAAATCCACTGTCATGATGTTTGTTCACAATTAAATCCGAAGCTTTTCAACAGATCTCCATGTAAGTTGGCGTTTATGTATAATTTAATAATGTCTAACTTGAGAGAGAAGCTAATTTATAATTCGATTAATAGCTTCAATATTATTTAATTACTGACTAAATGATTGTTATTGTTGGTTATTGTTATTAAATGTAAGTTTCATCAGTCACGAACAGATGGCGCTTTATATTAGTTTCTTGATAGAAAACTGTGGGACCGACTGTTATAGATATCTCATAGATGCTACGTTTTAATTTTTAATTTCTTTTTCAACTTTATTTTATTTTATGGTGCACGTATTTTATTTAATTCAACATGTAATAACTGAGCCAAAGCTACGCGGCCTAGTCATATAGTTAGTTTATACATTTACTCCACATACTTCATATATACATGTGGGAAACGGAATGTAATGGTAGAAAGAGACACACAGTATGATTGTCTCAGTTGTAATTAGCAGATGGCGTACGAGTGTAAGAAAGATAAGACGGTCTTTATATACGGAGTGAATTAAAATTATTTAAGGTGGTTTTTATGTTTTATTCTCCAAGCATTATGATCGCACAAAATTTGGGGGCTCGTCCGGGATCTGCTTAGAGAAAGTAGAAGCATAAAGACAATTACGACGAAGTTACTGGCGTGGCGGCGTGCATAACCTGCATGACGGTACGGGGTTTTCGCGGCGTGTGGCCAGTCTAACAAAGTGTAAAGTTGGAAAAGACGTGATTAATACGTGTTATTTATTACAAATACGACGATGGCAGAGGATAAGAGCAAAAAAGGTGACGACAGCGTGATTTCGCATGCGGCAACGGCGGCCATGTTTTCTAATGTCGAGGGAGGCATCGCCCAGTTCAATGGAGAGGATAAATCTTATTCGTCATCAAAGTGGGCCCAAGATATTGAGGATAATGCACAGATATTCGGCTGGAGTCCTCAACAAATGTTAATAATAGCTCGAAGATCTTTATGTGGCACGGCAGGTCTATGGCTTAAATCCGAAAAGGTGTTTAAAGGTTACGAGGACTTGAAAAATGCTCTACAGAAGGAATTTCCGGACATACTAAATACTAAAGAAATGCACGAATTAATGTCAGCCAGAAAGAAGAGAAAAGACGAAAGTTATTATCAATACATGCTCATAATGAAAGAACTTGGCAAAAGAGCCAAATTTCCCGATTATGTGGCTATTCAGTACATAATTGACGGCATCGAAGACACGCCCGTCAACAAAGTTGTTTTATACGGTGTGACTACTTATAGTGTTTTAAAAGAGAAGTTATATATCTATGAAAAAATGAAGAATGAAATGAGGAAAAATAATAGACGAGAAGAACAAGCTGAAAAAAATGTGGAAGCATTGAATAAACGCCGATGTTATAACTGTGGTGACAGGAGTCATATATCAGCGCATTGTCAAAATGGCGTGAAATGTTTCCGCTGTAATGAATTCGGCCATATTGGATCACAGTGCAAAAACTCGCAAATGAACGCAAGCGGCGCTACAGTATCGACGCCGCCGAATCGGTCGATAAAACAGTGCGACCGAAACCGATCTGAAAATCGTTTTATTCGAAAGGATTCAAATGAAGTTAGCCGGTCGGTAAAACAGTTATACGCAACAGTAAGGAACGAACACGAAGATGGTGGTTATAGCGTTGACCAATCAGGGACCGAGAGTGAACTACATAACGATGTTATGACAGCTGTCACATACGGTGTCAACACTGTCAACCATAATGTAAACAAAAACAAATCCGAAAAGATTGTGAACATTTGCGGCAAAAATATAATGAGTTTAGTAGATAGTGGGAGTGATCTAAGTTTGATTTCTGTAAAACTATTTTTTGAATTAAATATTACGACTTTCAATAAAGAAATTGTAACATTAACTGGACTTGGTGAAAAACGGATTAGTTCTCTAGGACAGTTTAAAGCTGAAATTATTTTAGATAACCAACGATTTCTATGTACATTTCATATTGTTCCTAATGATGTTATGCCATATGATTTATTGTTAGGGCATGATTTTTTATCAAATGCGGTAATTATTATCAATAAGGGTTCAGTCACGGTAATGCCACGAGACAATGTGTGGTTGAATAAAATTTGTTCTGTTATATGTGAGATAGGAAAACCTAACTGTTTGATTACAGATCCTGTTATTAAGCAACAAGTACAAATAAAGCCAAGTTTTTCTGAATACGCTAGTCCCCTTGTGCTTTTTAAAAAGAAAGATGGCAGCACTAAAGTTTGTGTCGATTACAGTAGGGTAAACGATAAAAAAATACTCTATAAGAGCTCACAAAAAGTTAAAGAAAAATTTCAGGTCCAGGGAAAAAGTAAAAGATATTTTTATAAGAGAAAAAAGAAAGGTATTAAATATAGACAGGGTGATTTAGTTGCTATAAAGCGGACACAGAATGGATTTACCATGAAATTGAAGCCAAGGTTTTTGGGACCATATAAGATCACTAAGAGTATAGGACATGATAGGTATCAAAGTGAAAAAGTAAGTTATGTTAGTAAAGGCCCAAATATTTTTTTTAGTTTAGCTGTTTTTATGAAAAGATGAACTGAATACCTATTTATTATGTTTCTTTTGTATGTCTATGTAACTTTGAAATGTAAACTTACTTTGTTGTTTTCTATATATAGTTTTTATCATGGTAAAATTATTAAAAGTCATAATGTAAGTTGTTAAAGTCTTATAAATTTAATTAATATTAACCGTTTGGTATTTTTAGGTTGTCACATGAGGTACAATGTTATACAGAATTGTAATACTGTTTGTTTCTAAATAGAAGTTACTTTAGGTTAAGGATTAAGAAAAAGAATTTTATAGTTAAGATATTCTGTAACATGTAAGCTTAAAATATTTATGTAGTAGACAATGTAATTGTAAGCAGGCTACTGAATGACTGAGGACAGTCATTCTGTCAGGGTGGCCGAATTTGGGAAACGGAATGTAATGGTAGAAAGAGACACACATTATGATTGTCTCAGTTGTAATTAGCAGATGGCGTACGAGTGTAAGAAAGATAAGACGGTCTTTATATACGGAGTGAATTAAAATTATTTAAGGTGGTTTTTATGTTTTATTCTCCAAGCATTATGATCCCACATACATTCGTCTTAGAAATGAGTTATGATACATGATAATAAACATTATTTTTATTACTAGTTGCCCGTTCCGGCTTTGTACTGGTGTACTAACAAAAAAAAAATGACTCAACTGATGAAATAAATCTGCCAATACTTTTAAAGATATCCCTAGTGTTTTCTGTGTCATTTAATCGTTTTTAAAGTGGAGATATTTAACATATGGTTGGTTCCCTATTCCGCACTACTTTCCAAAGATTTTCTTTCATACAAATATTGTCTTCAATAATACAAACGTGATAAAAAGAATTAATCAAATAGGTGTCAAAGAACTTACGCCTTTCCATACATTCGGTAATTTATTTTTATTTCTAGAATTAAACAAAAAAAAAAATCCGTTTTGTTTAGTATCTAGAACTGCAAGCCAGAGTCGAAAAATTACTTTTACTTTTTGTAGTTTATTTATTGAGAGAGGTTATATTATATATTTCTTCTTCTCTATTTTTGCGGTATCTTGGTCCACACCTTTTTTCTGCTTTCGTTTATTTCATAAGTTAATGTAACTACCGAAATGTGAATGCCTATGATCGATTCCATAGGTAACAGTCGAATTCACGCAAATTTTTAGGCCTACTGAACTGCGTTGGGAAATATTCAAATCTAAAGAAAACACTAGTTAATTGTTAATGTGTATTTTTTTATATTCGATATAATATTATTAATTTACTGTTTTATTCTTTGTATAGTTTTGGTTAAACTGTTTTAAACATCAACATAGATATAAATAATTTAAAAGTTGTTTATGCAAACATAATGAACTATTCTATAATATAGGAATTGAAGAAATTTATTATAATATTCATTTTGTTCATCGTATAATCCGGAACATTCCTTATGGGCATGTAATCTCTATATTGCTTCGTATGTAAAACTAAATCTAGACTCTGAACTCTCTTGCTTATATACTCATTAAACGCGGGTAGAACTTTCTCGACGTGCATCAAAGCTAGTTGCATACATATCGTACGAGAAGTTTGCGAGTTTTCACCAACTTTCTTATCGGACGTGAAACAGCGAAGTTTTAGAGGTTTTTAAGTTATAGAAGTTTTTAACTAGTCATAACAATAATATAGAGGGCTTTTAGAGGGTATATTTTTTATGTTGGCAACTTAATAAAAAGGTAAACTTTAAATATCGAAGTTGGCAATTCATTTTTCTTTGCATAACCTCTTAACGAATAAAACTGTCTCTACTGCAATGATATTAAAAATTTACTCTACTATGAATAATAGAATAAATATTATTGACGATTATTTTTAATATTATAATATATTACAAATGAGTGAAATATAATTAAGGAGTAATTAATATATTAGACGGTTACATATTTTACCCGTACATCTCGGATATACGAAATTGAGTTAAGCGACATCTATATAATTACTATGACAATTATTCAATTGTATATACGTGTCCCAAATACAGTAAGCTATACTATATTGCAGTAATTTACTTTAAGAATAGAGGTCACGTCACTACATCTTATAAATAAAAACATGAAAAACACTACTACTATGCCCGCTGGAACCTATTCGCTTACAAACCGGTCATGGCATGCTTCAGTGTTGGCCCGTGACGTAACGTTCTAGTAGCTTCGATACGATTACGGTCATGCTATGGACCCGTGCTGACAAAAATATGCTGTTCTGTTTGAAAACTTTTATTATTTTCCATCTGACTACGCTATTGATCTATAGCAAGGCCTTAACAGCTTCACCGGACTACTAAGGCGAACGCTTAAGACACTTGAAAACAGTTATCTAATTCAGTGTTATAATTTTCTCAATAGTGAGGGAAATATATGCTTATTGTTACGTTTAATAAGACTTATTCTTCTCTTATTTTAACGACGTGACTGTACTCGTACGCATATTTGCCAATGTCACATGAATATCATCATATTTTTATAATTTTCAATGTTCAGATAACATTCCAACAAGGTGGTGACTCCCTTTTAAGAACTGACCAGGTGGCTTTTGTTTCTTCTACTTCTATTCTAATTTCATTCTGCAGCTTTATTTATTTAACTATACTAATATTATATAGCTGAAGAGTATGTTTGCTTGAATACGCTAATCTCAGGAGCTAATGGTCCGGTTTGAAAAATTCTTTAAGTGTTAGCTGTTCTATACTTACTTATTATATAGGCTATATCATCACACTGCGACCAATAGAAGCGGAGCACCAATGAACAATACTTCAAAATCGTGTTTTTTCCTCTTTTGAGAGCTTCCGCTGCGTGTTAGTGTTAGCCCAAAGTATGCTAGTTATTTTTACGAACACTTAATTTATGTGAACAATAAAACTATGCACGCAAAATTTCAGGATACAATTAAAGTGTCCTTTATTTGTTCGGCTATTTTCTGAAATATCTGAATTGATTTAAAAACAGAACTAGACTATATATTAATATGCTTTTTCGTAAGTACTAAGCAGCCATGATCAAATTTAACAGATATAAATTAAAGCCGCTTATAGTGGGTAATTAATAATTGGAAAAGTATACTGAAAAAATTAATGAAATCACACAATTAATTCAAATACAATACGTGGTTTTCATATAGCAAAAGAACTATTTTCCTGAGGATGAACTCGTTGTTACATAATACATATATACAGTATCAAATGTAATACTATCTGGATTATTATCGCTATTATAAAATCCCGCTAACTGAACTTACCGTTCTAACAATTATATAGTTATTAGAATTAAGAATTTACTAGAAATTAACTAGGGACAGAATTTTAATTATGTGTACACATACTGTACCTTATAACTCGTTACAAAAGCGTACGATTGAGGTGACATACAATTGCGGATTACAATTAAGTAGTTGATATTAATGGCTTTCTTAAAATAGCTCTAAATACATGTTTATATATCCATTGTTGCAGATAAAGTACCCGCAGCACAGAGACTCCGGTATATACGAGTGTCAAATATCTACGACGCCGCATATGAGTCATTTTATACATTTGAATGTTGTTGGTAAGATTCTACTGTTTTTCTTTTCTTAGAAATTATATTAAAATCGATCGATAGTAGAGCATAGATGGTGAGTCTGACTAACGCTACAATTTATGCATAAGATGATAATGCAGACATTGTGACTATTTTTTGTAGAATTGCCGGCGGCTATCTTTGTTTGAATTATATTGAAATTATTGGCAGGTACAGCGGAGTCGCATTACTGAAGTTGAATAAGAAAAAAAAAATCATAATATACTTTCATATAATATAGATACTCTTCATTCTGCCTAGTGGTTTTTCCCTTGATATTTATTGATTTACACTATTTTAATATTAGAAACGAAACAGTAATTCCTACTAATATCATCAACTGTATATGTTCGCGGCCTCACTGGCTTTAGTTTAGATTAAATCTATTCCTTAGACGCAGTACGTTCGTTCTGGATGAAAGTGGTACCTTGAGTCATATTCTGCGCCTTTTACAACGTGTCATTTTTGATGATAGGCAGAGTAGTTAAGACGTGAAAGGGTAACAAATAAAGAAACTCAGTTTTGTCCTTATAACATTAATTAGGATTAGAATATGAATGTGTTTTTTTTTACGCTTTAACCACTGAACCGGCCATCATGAAATTTTGTAGACACGTTAGGGATCGTTTAGGTATTAAGTAAGCTTTTTTAAGTTTTTGTGATTTTAGACCGCCCCCTCCCCCTCGTTAGTAAAAGTGTCCCTCGGATTCGAACTGGGGTTCGACGAATTTTCAAAGCGACCGACTTCCATGTGAGCTATTTTTATTTTGACAGCGCCGGCTATATATTCTAGCTATATTTTTTCATTGCCTGAAATCTCAGTTAAAACAAGATTTCTATGAATGAAATCTAACTAGATCGATTTATCGTCCCCAAAACTACCTATATACTAAGTTTCACGGAAACAGATGACGCCGTTACCGAGATCCTGAATATATACGAATATAAAAAAAAGAATGTGGTGTCGTGGGACACCAGGTAGGAACGAAGTTCCTTCGGCTAAAGTAGAATCGACACAATTTGGGAAAAAAAATCGAGCTCAATTTTATGTAATCGTAATTCAAATCATCAATTATCAAAATATCTTTATTTTTGTTTGACAACATAAAATTACATAGAAATAGAAATAATTACAAAAAAGGAGAAAGAGAATGGTATTATACACTACTCGCTTGTGTATACGATTGTCACGCCTGCGCACGTCTCATTTAACGGTTTGATTCACGCACTTTTTGTTACGGTTTTACTATAAAAAATTTTTAAGTTCGGTCGCGCAGCAATATCTCTATCTCCTCCAAGCCTGCCGTAAGGAACTTCGTTCCAAAAATATACAAGAATTGCTCGTTTAAAGGTATTAGAGTTATATATATAAGTATTGTTAAGCCTGTTCTGGTTAAATAAATAAATATTGCTGACACAGTAGTGACTAATACCCCCTTCACCTATGCTATAAAAAATAAGCAAACAAGGACCCATGAATGCTAATATAATACTTGAAGGACTCCTTAACAGGGATATAGAAAAGTACACAGTTTTGTCCAGAAAAAAGTAGTGCTACCGAGGAATTATTATTAACACGAGCAAAGCCACGAGTATGAGCTAGTGTACCATAAATACGAGAGACTCCGTTTTTCTATTATTACACAACTTAACTCATTAATCAATTGTAATTTCATTTATCAGGCAACAGCCCAAGCCGAGGTAAGCTGTGCACCCTTGAGCCAGTTGTCAAATAAAATCGGCTGAGTGCCTTAAGCGGTCGTCTTAGTAGTCCGGTGAAGCTATTAAGACCTTGCTAGGTCAATAGCGTAGTCAGATCGAAAAAAAAAATTTAGCAAAAGTAACTTGGGAGTTGCAAAAGCACATAACATAATTTGTTATCACTACATATTTTAAACAAAATCTTCTTCCAAGTCGTCTGTTTCTATGTTGGCAATAAACTCAGTAGAAACAGATTTTCATGCGGTTTTTACGAGAACTTAAAGTGATCCATTAGAAAAGTTTAGGTATATCTATAGTTTGTCATGGTTTTTCTTATTATAACGGATGCCGGGCTCGCTAGTATAGAATAAAATGTGCCTATCAAAACGGGCCATCGATAGTTCTAGTGTTAATCACGTAAGTAAGAATTAATTAAACTTCACCGAGATTAAACTCCTGTAATATATTTATAACTTGAACTTTAGATATCGGTGAGTTGAAACTTTTTTAATCCTATAAAACATAATTAGTTTTTAACAAGACTCAAATCTGTTTGAGATAACAGGCGGTATGTAAAGACCTTATAATAAAAAAATCAACTACAGCTTTAGTTAAAGTTGTTCGGTGTTCCAAAAAACCTGTAACTTTCTGTTATTAAGATTACATGATTATTTGGTCCTTAAATTTAGTATAATTAAACATTTATTACAGACTAAGAATTAGTGTTTTAGTTTTGTTTAAATTTGTGTCATTGACTTATAACTTTTAACTTAAATTCTTACTATTTAATTTTTAATACTTACATTTAGAACGTATTTCGAATTATTAACAACGCATAATTATGCATTGAGCATTCTATAACATCATCACAGACTCTAGTAAAATGATTTATTATAGAGAGACTTTGTAACTATTGTCTACATTAAAATTTTAATCGTAATTAACAATATATACTACTAACTTAATTTAGAAAACCAATATAAATAAATAAGTTACTTTTAAAAGTTATTTTATATACTTTACTAGCTTTGGAATACCCCTGAGATGTGTAAATAGTCACCAGAAGCGTATAGAGTACTTGATTTGTGAGTATGGTGGTCCTATAGGCTGAGGCACAAAAACACTTATTAGAATAGAATAATTAGTGGAATTATAAAGTTAAAAACGCCGGAGATAACTATTCCAATTGCGATAATGGGGCGGTCTTTCTGTTGACGTAGCAAGCAGTGTGTTAATACTATATTAGTTTTTCCGCCCGTTGTTGCTCACACATAGTGTATAAAACACCACATGATCTTAGGGGAAAAAGAATAGGGAGCTCTTCTTGCAGCAAGCAGCACTTGAATTACCATCGTAAAATGTGTATATATCAACAGCGTGAGCACTCATTATCTGAAACCTTCCCCGGTGCTATCAAGTCTTAATTAATTATCCATCCGTGTTTCATCAAATAATCGAATGAGAAAAAGAATAGAGACCTCTTTCAGCGGCAAGTGGCACTTAAAATACCATCTTAAAATGTCGTATCTCTTGACAGAGTGAGCACTTAATACCAGAAACCATCCCCGTTACTGCCAAGTCTCAGCTAATCATGCACCCTAACTAGTTTACGCCGAATCAATCTTCTAGAAAAGTAGTCATATACTTGTTTTGTGATTTTTCTGACTTACGAGCTCTGAAAAATACAGCAAATTATGTAATGTCAGTTCATCTGTACATTTGGGCTGATGAAAATATGTGTATTCTATAAAGAAATGAAGACCAACCCAAAAGTATATATCCTTGTCTAAAGCTTTAAACTCAATGACATCTAATCAACTAAAAGATAAAGTGTTAATTTCACACGAGAAACGTGTGTGTTTACTTTGGAAGGGGGTCTGAGGCACTTACGTCATAAAGTTCGTTAACTTAACACCGAAATGTTTATGTTAGTCATGTTTGGGCAAGCCAGTTAATTAACGACAGTATATTAAAGGCACGCACGCAAGTTATGGGGGTCGGAAGAAAAACAAAAACACATCGCCAACCTTCTGTTTAAGAAGGAACGTTATAATTTGACGGTAGCGTAGGAGTAAACAAAACGGTGGAATATATAATAAACATAACGTTATTAAGATGAATTCAGTGATATATCAATTAGCATGTTATTTTAGTTGAAGCGGCAATGACTCCGTTGCGTAACGTGGTTGGAAACTCACGTTACGTACCTCGTCAATCTTTTTGACCGCTCTGAATATAGCTGAATGATCTGGCTTGCGCCTTATATAATCAAGAATTGAATACAAAACCAAGTTAAATCATTATTATCTATCTCTATATATATATAATACCTTTAAACGAGCAATACTTGTATATTTTTATATTTGTATATATTTAGGATCTAGGAAACGGCGTCATGTATTTCCGTGAAACTTAATATGTAGGTAGTTTCGGTGACGATAAATCGATCTAGCTAGATTTTATTAACAGTTTTTTTTTTAATTGAGTTTTTAGGGAATAAAAAATATAACTAGAATATGAAGGTAAATTTCGCCGCCGCCGTTAAAACAAAAATAGCTCAGGTAGAAATTAGTTTCTTTGAAAATCCGTGTAACTCCAGTTCAAATCCGAGTGTATTTAATATTTTTTATATCATAATTTTGTAAGACAAATTTTTTTGTATAACAATTTATTTTAATTAAATAAATAATTTTATTATTATAATTATAATAAAGACATCTTTTTGAAATATTTTTTATGTGAAAAAATGCTAATTTTGTGAGGCAAACCCAACAGTTTATTTTAATGTAAAAATGATTTTTAAAGAACCGAGCTAGGCTCGGTCATCCACCTGGATGACCTAGTACCTACTAGAAATTGAAAACTACTATTTAGTTATTTGCGCATCTATATTCAGACCGGTCAAAAAGTTTGGCGCGGACAGTAAATGACTTCAAATTTTACAACGTGCGATAGGTTATTATGATTGTAACGCCATAAGCTATGATATTGCGACAACTTTATCACTTGTCCGGTGTGCTACTGCTTTCAAATTCTATTATTAAGCAAAATTTGGTTTTACGATATATGTTGTATTTGGATTGAATTTATTTTATTAATAATACGGCAGTATTAAACCTCGCAGCTAATTTATGGTAAAACTATTGAAAGTTCTTATTAAAATTCTTTACTTTACTAGTTCTTTTCGTTTTTATGCATCGTGCTTTAATTATTATAACTGAATAAAGCATTTTTGATTTCAGTTTGATTATTATGATATAGTTTGGGATTTTTTCTCTAACTGTATTCCAAAATAGAATCAAATGCACCAACTATACCGTTTATAATAAAATATAAAAACTAGTTATTACAAATAATGTTTAATAAAACGAGATTAAACAGAATAATCATAAAAATTTTCGCCTTTCACGCCAATTTCTACATTTTAGGGTTGTTTTATAATGCCATTTTATATCGAGCTATGAACCTTGGGGTGACGGTAACTTAAAAATAAAAAAAAAACCTTCGTCGTTGCTCCGCCGTGATTAATTTTTATATTACGTAGTAGGTGGAAGTTATTTTCGGGTGATTTTATTCCTAAAGTAATAGCGGTAGGCGTGAAAGATGTAATCTTTTTGGGTAATCAATTCGGTAATTGCTTTGACCGTTGGTTGGAACGATGGTTGGTTTATGAAAACGACAAGTGGCTTTGAAATCGTTTAAAGTGTACACTTAGAAGCAATAAATGGCTCAGAGGGTAGCCTGGCTCGATGGATGAAGGTCTTCTACGGTGAGGTTCTTAAGGTAATTGCTGCCTCGTACTTCGACCCTGTAGAATCGACTGCCAGTGGTGGTGTTTCCAAACCATAACGAATTACAAACCTTTAAGAAACGATCGTACTCTTTTTTAAAATGCCTGCTACACACTTGCGATCCCTGTGGTGTTGCTAGTGTTTATGGGCGGGGCTGATCACTTACCGTCAGGTAACCCGTCTTTTCGTTTGCCTCCATAATGTAAAAAAAGCTTGTTCGGATACCACTTCGATTGATCTTTGCGAATGAGTTTCTGTTATACAAGTAGAAGGAAAGTGAACTCAATGAAACCATAGGTTGGTGGTAGACTGTTTACTAAGTTAACCTGTTTAGAAAATCTTCATCTATCCCCAAACATGCAATATAAGAACTTGGAAAAATGTATAAAATTTATATCTATACTAATATTATAAAGAAGTAAAGTTTGTGACGTTGTAGGGGGTAATCTCAGGAACTCCTGGACTGATTTGAAAGATACTTTCAATGTTATATAGCTCATTTATCGAGCTATACTAATATTATAAAGAGGTAAAGTTTGTGAGTTTGTGATGTTGTAGTGTTTAAAAATCGGGCTTGTTTTTCCTCTTGATAGCTTTTGCTACGTGTTTGTGTTAGCCTAAAGTATCTATTCCACGCGAAAGAAGTTGCGGGCAGAGGCTAGTATATTTCTAGTATATACATATATTTCTTTTTATTACATACAATGAAATAAAACTATTATTTGTTCTTTATTTTTTACGCCTAAAATTATCCTTATAATATGATATTACTTAATTACAACTATTTTTATGGTAAAAGTAAGTTAGATAAATTAAAAGGATTAATCTGCTTAAATTTTCCATTAAAACTAATATTATTTATTAAAAAGATTTTTGTTCGTAGTCCGGTGAAGCTGCTAAGACTGAGCTAGGTCAATAGTGTACTCAGTTCGGAAAAAAAGTTTTTGTAAGCTCATGATAACATTTTTTTCCTTAAGTTATGTATCATTAAACAAAGTAATATAATATTTTAAAGAATAAAGTACATATGTGAAACTGCACGATCTAGTTCATGCGTACAATTATATATTGATGCACATAATTGGGAGTTTGCTTGTTCTCTCCGGGCCTCGATGTTCTAGTTTGTTCCAGGCTTACTTACATTCTATCGTCTCAGTAGTCCAAATGAGTTGCAAAACACAAATTACTATTATTCTCGATCCGAAACGATTTCCATCCAGATGGACAATTCCACTATACTATTTTTGTTTTTTATATATCATAGGAGGTAAATGAACAGGTGGGTCATCTGATCTTAAGTGTTCACCACTGTTCATAGACACCTGCAACACCAGGGGAGTCGCAAGTGCGTTGCCAACCTGTATTGGAGAGAATAGCAGAGGGAGGGGAGAAAGGGATAAGAGGTGGGGGGAAGGTGAGGAGAGGTGGGCCACCGGTGCTTTCACTGACCGAACGGAACGCAACAATGCAACAAGCACTGTTACTTCACGTCGATTTTCTGCGAGAGGGTGGCATTGCCCTGGTCAAGCCGACCCATTCATGCTGAAACCATTAACAGCTTCAGTGTGGCTCTACCACTACAAAATATATATAACACTATACTATGTAATTAGTTTAAAAAATTTCTAACTTTTATGCCTACCCCTAGAAAATCATCATCGTAAGCCTATAAGACACCAACTGAAGGATCACAAGCCTATTTCCGAAGGAAGGTATGGGCATAATCACCACGCCAAACCACGATGTATTGGTGATATCAAATTCTGAGGAATCCACATGTCTAAGTTTGCCCACATACCGTTGGATTACAAGAACTTTGCACAGTTTTAGGTTTCTTCACGATGTTTTTCTTCGCCATCAGTCGATAGTGTTACCAATTTAAATTATTAAATGTATGCGAATTCTAAAACATTTATTGGTCCATGCCGGAGTTCGCACCTGTGGACACCGGTTTAATATTTCTCCGATCAACCTAAAAGAATGCGGAAACTAGGTTTGAAAAGACATTTGTATAAATATAGATAACAATATTGTATTTAATCCTCTTTCAGAACCAACAACAGAGATTATTGGTGGTCCAGAACTCTATATAGACCGAGGCAGTACTATAAATTTAACATGCGTAGTTCTCTATTCGCCAGAACCACCTGCCTACATATTTTGGAATCATAATGATGCGGTAAGCTATAATTTATTGTAATAATGCTTAAATAAAATATCTCTCGTCTCTCATCTCATTAATCAGTGGTGGATTTAGTTTAGACTTCGCTTTAAATCATTGAAAAAAAGTCCAATATTTTTTTTTTTTTGTTTGAAAGCAGTCTTGTAACTGAAGTGGCAGGCTACTTAGCGTACTAGGAAAAATAATCTAAATTATAATAAACTTGGCTAAACCTGATCGGAGTGTAAAAAAAATATAGAAGCTATTCAAGAGTTTCCTGCATATGAAACTAAAAGGGCAATAAAAAATAAAACAAAGGAAAATCAGTGTATTCATATGTATTGTATGTAATATTTAATGTATATTTGATAATTAAAAACAAATAAAGTTTTTTTTTTTTGTTTACAATTTAGTTGTTATTTGTTTAACATTTAAATGATTATTTTCACATTATTAATATTCTTTTTTACAAACCAAATCTTTACTAAACAAACACAAAACTAAACTTTAAAAGTTAAATCAAAGTACCTGGGCGACCGAGCCTAGCTCGGTTCTTTAAAAAACATTTTAAAATTAAAATAAACTGTTAGGGTTATCTTATAAAATTAAATGGTTAGTTTTACAAAGAAAAATCTCTTTTGCTGTCACTCGGATTCGAACTGGTGTTACACGGATTTTCGAAGCAACCGATTTCCATTTGAGCCATTTTTGTTTTGGCAACAAGGGCGAAATATATTTTTTCATTGCCTGAAAACTTAGTTAAAAAAAGTTTTCTATGAATAAAATCTTGCTAGATCGTTTTATCATCCCCGAAACTACTTACATACTAAGTTTCACTGAAATAGATGATACCGTTTCCGAGATCCTGAATATATACAAACATAAAAATATACAAGAATTGCTCGTTTAAAGGTATTAGATTTAGAGTCGCAATCATTACTATAAATAATAGCTTAATATTATTAATTGTGAACACGCCATATTTCTAAAATATAAGCACTAGACTTAAGAAACAATCCGTACCTTTTTATTATAAGATAAAATCATTTCGATAGTAATTTCTCCATGTAATAAATAAAGCCCATTAGATATTTCAGTACAAGTGTTTTTAGAATGTTCAAGTGACTCTTCAATTAATAACTATTATTAGTAAGATATTTTCCAATCCTTTTCATAATCGTTGTATTTTACATTGAGAAATTAATTTATCTGAATTTAGTATATTTTTTGAAAATAAATAAAACTATTTGGATATTCATTAGGGGAATTATTTATTAGTATTTCTTTATCTTACACTAGCCTCTGCTCGAGACTTCGTTCGCGTGGAATAGATACATTAACACGCAGCAGTTCTCAAAAGGAAAAAATAACCCGATTTTGAAACATTTTTATCTGTGCTCCGTTCCTAGTGGTCTTAGCATGATGATATATAGCCTATAACCTTTCTCGGTGAATGAGCTATATAACACTGAAAGGATTATTCAAATCGGGCCAGTAGTTTCTGAGATTACCCCCTACAACGTCACAACATCACGTCACAAACTCCCAAACTTTACCTCTTTATAATATTAGTATAGATATAAAATTCATCGTTTTTTTTTTTAATGAAATAAATAATTTTGCCAATTTTAATTACAAATTAGTGGAAGTTACTTTTGAATCCAAAATGTATATTTATGAGCTATACAAAATCCCGTGTTGTGAAAATCACTCCATATAAAAGAAAGCCCTCTGCCACGTCTGTCTGTTCGCGATAAACTCAAGATCTATTGAACGGATTTTCATGTTTATGAAGCAGGTTAAGGTATATAATTTGTCAAGAAGTTTTTTTTATATCAGGGCGGGATAAGGTTACCCTTCCCCACCAGTTATCCATATAAGTGTGGTAAACAATTACGGTTGTGTCGTAATAGGTTGCGATCACCATACACATGGTGATGAAGCCGTCCTAGTGACTCGCTTTAGGTTTGTCATATGTCCAGCTTTTAAAATGTATGAAGGCCAGTTTGACAGTGACGATTACCATGATGGGTTTCGGTCAATGACCACTATTGTTTTCGGAATGCTTACCATCGGAAGAAGTGTATACAGCTTGTCGTATACCGAGAAAAACTCGTTGCTGGAGATAATGAAGGTTAAGTTGTTTAATTATAACATGAATATGGTTTATTATGAGATTTATCCTAAATAAATATTAAGCAAATAAACAAAAATGTTTAAGGAGGGTTTTAAAATTTCTGATCAGCAACCTTTTTATGTGACGAAAAATGGTGGAGAAAAACACTGTGTCGGTTAAAGTGTTCATAACACCGGCTCTCGTCCGATTATCGAAGTTAAGCAACGTGGGAAAATATTTGGATGGGAAAACACCGCGTGATGTTTTTGTTTTAGATTAAAATATTGGCTGTTATATAAAATCTTTTTTTTCTGAATTAATTATTCTGATACAGATTATTAGTTACGATTCTCCTCGAGGAGGGGTGTCGGTGGTAACTGAGAAGGGTGAAACAACCACTTCGTTCCTGTTAATACAACAAGCGAGACCTACAGACTCCGGTACATACCAGTGTAACCCGAGTAACGCACAATCTAAAAGTATTGTGGTACATGTGCTTAATGGTGAGTATGTTCTCCTTTCCTTTTTTTATCTTGTACAGTATCAAACATCGCTTTGTTTGAAACGGTTTCTATAATTTTTTAAATCTAATTACACTATTGCAATTTAAGAATGTCTTCTGAAGCCTTTGTATTAGTTGTTTCTATAAAATTCAAGGAGTTGACAAGTTTGCTTTATCTAATTAGTAGTACATTAAAAGTTATTTAAATTGTGAATCAATATTTAGAAGTTACACTTTTACAAATTGTTTCTCGTATGTACCCAACCTTTGCTATACAAAACTTAAATTGCATCTGTTTGTATCAGAACAAATAACCCTTTAAAGACGTGGATTTAAGAAACAAATGCAAATGTAAAAATACATTATGGTATCCAACCTTTGCTATACAAAACTTAAATTGCATCTGTTTGTATCAGAACAAATAACCCTTTAAAGGTGTGGATTTAAGAAACAAATGCAGAGGTAAAACGCAA
Organism: Antheraea mylitta; assembly: GCA_014332785.1. Taxonomy (NCBI): domain Eukaryota; kingdom Metazoa; phylum Arthropoda; class Insecta; order Lepidoptera; family Saturniidae; genus Antheraea; species Antheraea mylitta. The sequence continues at coordinate 4,836,645 of JACEII010000017.1, read as the reverse complement.
TCGAAGTATAAATACATTATGAATTGGATTATAATTTATTATACACTTCGAAAGCTCTTAAAAATAGGTCGTTATCTCTTTGATAAATGAGCTCCGAAGATAACAGGATCAAAATTTATTGAGAGAAAATCGTAAACTGGAATAAAAATACTGGATTAAAGCGGTTATCGTTAAGACAGCGATAACTATGAATCAGAATAATGAAACATTTCCTCAGAATAAACGTGTTAATATTTTTAACAAAGACATTAGGCTAGATCAACACAAAAGATTTGATACGTACAAAAATATGTATCACTGTCTTGTTGCCATTTAGGTCTAGTATTCATTATAACATTATCTGAGGTCCTATTAGTTACAGAGACGAATTGTCATCATCATATATTTTGTTTTTTTTTTTTTTTTTTTTTTTATCAAAAATTCATATCTTCTCTGAAACTTTTTGATGTTCATAGATTTGCCTTAAACTACAATCTCAATTGATTTTATGTAACGATGTCAAGTTGCTGGTGACATGCTAAACATAGAAGAGAATTAGCTCTTAATTGCAGATATCAGAACACACCTACGGAAGCTTGATGACAGATTATTAATTTGAGGCTACTCTAGCTACCAAGGCAGTTATTAGAATACCATCATGAACTGCACTAGCAATAAGTATATACATCGCAAAACTTTTTCTTTCACTGAAAGCACAGGTTCATCGTAAGATTTTACCTACGCCTATAGTCGTGTTATCCAAATCCACTAGCATTAAGTTATCATCTCTTTATAATAGATACTTAAGTCAAGATAAATATCCTGAAATGTCTGCCTTGATATTACTAATTCATATTAATTATTTTTCAAATATTTCTCTTCTTTTTAAAGTAGCTAATAAATATCTATAAGCAAAACATAAATCTGCTAATATAAATCTTAAATTCCAATGGAAGTATTAACATCGTATGTATACAGATTTCGTGAATAGTTTTAAAGAGAGCAGTTTTAATTTTTGCCAAAGAAGCAAATTCCATTTTCCCTTTATCAGGTGAGTATCCTGCGGCGATGCAGAGAGGAGGCCAAGCTTTCGCTCCGACCTCGCCTACACACTGCCTGATTCTGGCTACGTGTCTGTTCTTGAGTCTGTCTTGACATACGCTGTGCATCGGATCCGTGTAAATAAAAGATTTTATTAATGTTTAACTGTTTACATTAACATGTGTTAAACTAAATTAACAATGTTAATATGAACAAATAAACGATTTCGCTATTTTATAGTGTGGGTTGTGTTATGTACAATATAAATTTAAATATATCCCTGGGCAAGTAGATAAATGCTTGTTTCGTATAGTGTATATAGTGTATCATAAACTGTATCAATAAATAATTTCAAAGCTGATATATAAATAATTTTTAATCTTATTTTTTGATAATTTACGATAGATTAAATATAATTGATTAGATTGAAAATTGTGTTGCATCTTTATACGTTTATTGGCGAAAGTGTTATAGATGATTATTGTAAAACAAGAAATGGTATTGATATAATTAATCCGTTGAGAGAAGATATTAGACACAGGAATGTATAAACAGCTGACAATACTACGTTAAAACACAAATGTTTAGACAAGGAACTGTAAATAGTAAAAATTAAAGTTATACGAATCAATCTATTTAGCTTAAAACTATCTGTTCTAAGGTGTGTACATTTAATTACCATTAAGTTTTTGGCGACTTTGATGGATCTAAACGATGATGTAAATAGTATTTTTAGAATAAGTGTGTAATATTTATAAATATCAATAATAATATTGCAACGATTAGATATAACATTGCAACTTGTGAAGGAAGCGATGGAAAGGAATACAGAAAGAATATTGTTCCAATATTATGATTGAGAATTGTAATATTAACTCATTGTAATTAAAACATATTAAATATTACGATAGGCGTAGTCTCGTAAGTATAACGTTAGATGATATAAATTTTACAGATTAGTTAGAAAGCAATTCTGATTGTATCGTTTGTATTGACGTAAATGATCTTCCTATGAAACTATTTGTAGATTACATTCCTTTTTCATACGGGACTATCTCAATTTTATTTGAATGTTATTATTTGAAAGTTGTTATTACTGTTAACATGTTTACTTCGTCATCAACCTCTTTAATTTTCCAGTGCGATGAGAGATTCGAAAGGACTTCATACTGGTCTTAACTTTATAATGTAATATAATTTCGATTGTTCATTTCAATGGAGGCTATATCATTTTTTTTTTTAATTTTGTTGGTTTCGAATAACGAGAATTGAAAATATAATGGGAGAGTGGAGTGATCACAATTTCATTCGAACTACATCTCTTTCCCTTAACGCATTGCATGAGCTTTATATAAAAAGATTTGTCAGTTCAGATTTAGACACAAATGTCGGGGTAAATTCAAAGTCCATTGAATACCTTGAGATTAATAATCACATGAGTAACAAAATTATCGAATGATTTGATAGCAAACTCCTTATCCATCAGCCCCAAAATTTCGAATAGCCATATAACGAAGATTGTCACAAAGCATTATATGCTCTAGTCTCTTCGTACTAAATCTCGGGCACTCTTGAAGCAAGTTATTATTCATATTCCTTAATTGTTTAAGTTGTGTAACTTCATGCCGTACGAGATCAATTCAGTCTCTTCTCACAGTGAACGTTAAATCCTAAGCAATCATATCTTTAAACGAAAAATTTGTTTTATAGCTTGAACGAGAAATTTTGAAGTCCCATTTCCCGTCCCATTTTATTTACGAAATGTTTGGAAACCTTCAATTATATTAAGATGTCCAAGTGCTTTCATGACAGATGCTGTCTCTAAATATTGTTACTATTCTGTTGTTCTTTTCACTTCCATAGAAGTACATAAAGAGATGTCTACACATTCCGCTATTTCGATTGTAAAATTAATGTATTCTTTCATGTTTTTTCTTGTATATTAGTATGTATATCGTATGACAGATTTGGATTAATATAACCAGTTATTATTATGTCGAAAGTTTATTATTGTATACAAGTAACAATAGTATTAAAACTTGTTGTATTTATGATACGTGATGGTGCGATGCATCGCATAATATAAATGGATAAAATTACACGTATAATTACCATTATAAAGAAACAATAAATTTAAAAAAAATATATTTGCGTTTTATTTCAACTAATACGTATTTTATTTATTTATCAGACAACAAAGTTTAACAAAAACAAATTATATACTTAACATATTAATAGGCACTGAGTTTTAAAAATAAATTGAAATATATTGTTATACGTTTTATTGATATTCAACGATCAAATGTCAAATTATTAAAAAAAAATCAAAGCCAAACAATTGAACATTGTTGCGGTTCGTTCGCTCCCTCTATACCTTTTTTTTTACGTGGGGAAATCCCTCATGGATACCCACCCTCCCGGGGGAGAGGGTGGGGTATGTCCGGCTCGCACGGACTATAACCCCACGGTGTACCGTCAGACCGTGATTGTTGGGGCGGCAAGGGATCGTACTTGCTACTCAACCTTGTACGAACCGCCCCAACGGTCCGCCCGGCGGAAGGTGGCCGCCGGGCTCCTACCTATAGAGAGGCAGACTGGGTACACACCAGCTGCCTCCCCTCGTCCGCCGGACCTGTGCAATGAGGAGGCGAGCACCCCGACTGCATCCCCTCAGGTCCGGCTACGGTGGCTGGAGGAGTTAGGCAAAGCGCCGCCTCCTCCTGCCGGTCCTCTGTTGGCGGAGACGGCCACTTAGAGGATCTACCTCACGGGCCCTCTCCGCCGCCTCCTTTTGCGATATGACCTCTTCGCAAAAGGAGGCCATTGCTCGCCACGTCTGTTCGCTGCCGAGCATGGTGGAGAACACACTCGGCAGCGACAAATTTCCCCCTACCGCCGCCGCCAGAGTGCGGCGCTGTCCCTCCCAAGCAACACACTCAGAAAGCGTGTGCTGCGCGGTATCTTCCTCAGCGCCGCACTCGTGACAGGCGGCGGTCGGCTCCCTACCAGCGATCCGGTGTAGGTACCACCCGAAACAACCGTGTCCGGTCAGTACCTGCACCAGCCTGAACGTCAGGGAGCCTCAACTCCTCCCTATCCATTCTCGCAGGACCGGGCAGACGGCGTCGACGGTGTACGTCCCGAAACGCGTGTCCGCCAGGTCCTGCATCCACCTTACGAGCGCCCCATCTCTACACTCTCGCCTCTTGGCCTCTGTCTCCCTGGAAGCCGGAGGCTCCCCACTACGCTTTCTACGAAAAATGCTTGTACGAATTCACGGCGGCGAGAACCCCAGCTTCCAGCTCCCAGGGAAAGGAGCCGGCGAGCGTGAAGGCCGCCGCCGAGGACACCGTCCGGTACGCCCGGATTGCCCTCAGTACCCCTTACACTCTCCCTCCCCTACTCCCTTTTCCCTATCCCCCCTTCCGCAACACAAACTTTCAACGCACTTGCGACTCCCCTGGTGTTCCAAGTGTCTATGGATAGTATGATCACTTATCATCAGGTGACCCACCTGTTCGTTCGCCTGCTATGATCTAAAAAAAAAACAATGAAACAACTGTGTTCTATTTTGAATTTTAAATAAATTATAGTGAGATTTGAAATATTTAAATTTTATTATTTCTATTTTCAAGGTTTTACATTAGTCTGGTTTTAACTGCTATTGGCAATCGGAACAATAATCATACACATTTTAATAAGTGAGGTTTTGAAAGGATAGAATAGACAGCACCGCGAAGTCCGCTTAGGGTTCGTGTCGATGCACATGTTTGTGTGAGTATGCCGGTGCGAGCGTTTATAGGGAGTTTCCAAACTGTCTGTTATGCGAACTGTGACGATACGGTCGGTCAGGCTTACTAGCATATCTTGACACGAAATCATAATTTTACGTCCTGTCAAAATCCGCGCAACTTGCCTAAAGAAGTCTCCCCTTCATTTAAACTGAATATTATATCTTTATTAATATATAAAATTAATATACTTTTTATTCTACGGTTGAACATAAATGAAATGTTAACGACGATACAACATTATAGAACACTGGTTAATAATGTTTTTTGCCCTTGATATAAAAGTGGTTTCAAACACTTCCATATTTGTTTAGTTTTTAAATCTTTATTTTCATATCCAAGTAAAAGAATCTTTAAAAATGAATAAATAATAAGAAATAAATAAAAATTCTTTAAACATGAACTTTTCTTGAAAAATTGCCAATCGATTTATTTAGGAGTTTAATTATAATACATAGAAGACGAAAAAGGCAAAAAATATATGAAATTCTTATAGGTATGTTAAGCTTCACTAGCATGTCGTGGTTCATCGGTGACGCGAAACTGTAAGATTTTATCCTATCAACACTCAACTCAACACGACTAAAATTTTCACTTGCAAAATAATCTATTTAGTAAAATTATAAGAACAGATATATAGGTAGATAGTATCTTTATATTTAAGGTTGTGATAGTCGTTTGGTGAACAAAGCTATCTCCAAGTTCAGATTAAATAAACTTGTACGAAATTGTGTGGCCATATTTTTTTATTTATTACTATCTAGCGGGCCGGGTACGTGGTCCCGCCCTGATAGTTTTTTTTTCGCATATTATATACCTATACCTACCTCGTTTATTACTTTAGCTACTAGTCGAAAATGCATGAAAATCCGTTCAGTAGTTTTTGAGTTTATCACGAACAGACAGACAGACGAAGCAGAAAACTTTGTTTTATACTATGTAATGATAATTTCAAAAAGGTAATTATTTTATGTTAGTAATCTTGATTGTTTGTCATTTCTTAATAGGAATTTTATATTAATTTAATTTACTAATTGATAATATCAAAAGAACAAAGTTAGTTTTTGTTTATATTTTTTTTTATATTAAAGAAGGCAAACGAACTGGTGGCTCACGTGATGTTAAGTGATCACCACCGCCCATAGACACTAGCGACATCAGGAACGTCGCAAGTACGTTGCCAGCCTGTATATGGGAGAAGGGGGAGGGGAAGGAAAGGCAAAGAAGAAAAGAGCGACGTGGGCCTCCGGCTTTCTCACTGACCGAACGAAACACAACAATGCAAGCACTGTCATTTCACGTCGGTTATCTGTGAGAGGGGTGGTACTACCCCGGAGGAGCCGACCCATTCATGCTGAAACCAAAAATAGCTTCAGTGGGGCTCTACCACCTACAATGGATGTTTATAATGGTTAAATTCAAAGAACACTTAACCGATTTAAGAAATTCTTTGACTACATTTTCATCGAGAAGGTAAATTGTTTTCAAAATCTGTATTAACACAAGAGAAGTCGTAAGTAAAATTTAATAAATAATAGATTTATGACAACATCAAAAAGTCTTAACAAACAGCATAAGTAAACCTATAATTATATTACAAGTTCATTTGCTTTTAAAAATTATTATAATTTGTCGAGAACATATAACAATAACTTAGATCTAATATATCAATCAATATTTCGTACTGATAAATGGACACATAATTCGTTTTCAATTTCGATTTCAAATAATTTCAATTTTCGTTTGATTACAATCACACCCTGCCGTTAAATTATGATGTGATCTTACGGAATCAATAACATAAATACTTTATTCAGTTTAGGCCTTAATAAGGTACTTATGAACATTAAAACTGCAACCGCTTCGGAAAACGACTCAGTCATTGAAGGGGCTGGTGGGACCGTGTAAATAGGCCCCACCAGGAAATGCGATATAAATAAAAGAAAGCGAAAAAGCGGTTGGTAGCCTTGCCTATAAATAAATAAAATAACAAGAACCCCAAATAATAAGCGTGGACTAATCTGCAACTCAGCACCCCGTACAGAGCAACGGCGTCCAAGGTGAAATATGATGTATGCGAATTCTTTTAATATAAATCTTCTCTAGTCAAGTGTGCGGTACAAATTTATATATGAATTGCGTTGCGATTATTTCATGCGGACACCATATAATATTCCAAAGCGTTCAAATTAATATACAATTTAAAGCGGTGTAAAAGCGTTGCTGGGAATATGTAATACGTCAATTTCGATTTATTCTTTTTCTCTTATTTCAATTTTCTTGTTCTTTTGTCACATTGACGTCCAAAAAGTTCTTACCTAATGCCCCTGCATACTCCGTACTAGATCAATGAGATGAAGGTCAGAAACACATCTCATTATCTGGAGCGCAGCTATTAAATTTATTTATAAGGGGCCAACCAGTCATCGAGAAGAACCGGCAAAGAAACTCGATCGGGTACGTTTTTTTAACATATATATTTCCAATACATCATACAATTGCTTCTAGTGGACGCACAGAGAGGAGTCAATTCTAGACATCACCATCGTTCACATATTAATCCACTCTAAAATATCCTTTTCACACCAAAACCCGCTTGAAGTGGTCCTTAAATTTACAGTCGGTAACATGATTTGAGACTTTATTGTAGAACCTAACACTATCACCTAAAAAAACGATTACTGGTTTTGCTAAGTCTGAAACATGGGATGACCAATTTATTACAGTTTGTAGTGTTTAGATTATGCCGGTGTTTTACTAAATACAAGAACTAAATAGTAAAAATACAAGTACAGCAGCAGAAATATTTAATGGTCTGGTGACAAATTTCCAGCTTAAGTGGAGTAACTAAAGGTCCTACCGTCATTCTATGGTTTCATAACAATGTTTTCCATCACCGACAGCACCGGGTCGTTCATTAGGATTCGATAATACATCGATCGACACAGTATCCCCACACATTAACCATATCATCACATCAATGTTTCAATCAAGTTAATTTTTCTGAATATCTTGGGTGTAGATATTCGCAGCGACCTTAATCCCAGGGACTACATCGGGAGCGTAATCTCCACTGCATCTCGGAGACTCGGAATTCTGAACAAGGTGCGACGGTTTTTCACGCTTGATCAGTTATATCTTCTTTACAAGGCACAAGTTCGGCCTTGCGTGGAATACTGTTCGCACCTTTGGGACGGTTCCGCCAACTACCTACTGGATGCCTTGGACAGGTTGCAGAGACGGGCTGTCCGCATTGTTAATGATGCAGACATTACAGAGTTTATAGAGCCGCTTCAACTGCGCAGGGATATTGCCTCACTAAGCGTGTTCTACCGTCTGTATCATGGCGAGTGTTCTGCAGAGTTGTTAAATTTAATCCCTTCTTCTCCTTTTCACAACCGAACCACGCGCGCTGGTCTACGGAGCCACAGTTTTACGGTAAACCCTAGATGGACACGAACTAAAAAGTTCGCAACATCCTATCTTTGCCGTACCGTGAAGCTGTGGAAAAATCTCCCGGCTAGTGTGTTCCCTCCTTCCTATAATATGGGGTCCTTCAAGCGTAACTTGAAGAGGCATTTACGCAGGCCGGCATGACAGCGACGACCGACGAAGGATGACGTATTTCTCGGCAGTCACCGTTGTTTTTGGATTACACTGTGCTAACCATCAGGCACTGTGCAGTCACTTTGCCGTGCTATTATAAAAAAAAAATCAAAGCATACCAACAATGCAAATAAAGAAAACAGTTCATCGCCCCCCTCATAATATAACGTGAAAAGCTACAAACTCATTTTAGACGAGAAATATGAGAGGGGGAATAACGTATTATACATTCATATTATTTCTGACGAGAAAAACTTTTTTTGTTTACACACAGAAATAAATCACATAAAAAAGTGTTTGTTGGGTGGGGATAAAAATAGGGGAAGGCACTCGCGTCTCATGAATATCTAAGCGCTACAAGAAATGAAAGACGGATTCCCTAATTCGTATGGACTTACTATAGATTTACAGATGATTTCGGGTGTATTTTTTTTATATTTGTACATTGTAGGATGACGGTGACGGAAAAGATATTGAGATAACCTGAATCAGAGAAATGTTTTTGTCGTATCACCGTTCGTGGGAATACATAATGGCTTTCTTGGATTTTTAAATTTCCAATAAGTCTTAGACTGACAAGGTGATTATGGACGTATCTTACTTCGGGAAGAGGCTTATGAATCTGCGGTAAGTGTCCTAAAAGCTGATGACGATTTCACATTATCATCCACACGATAAAACTATGGAGTGTTTGTCGATTCAGTTACATTTTAAAATGAATACATGATAATAATTCTTTTACTTCATCATCCTAAATGTTGAGTTCTTTATGTCGCATTAAAATTTTTGTTGTCTGGAAATTGTGAAATAGTCTACTTATATATAAGTTCATAGCAAAGCTCTATTCAGAGTTATCGTTTTAAGAATTACTAGTTGTCGCCTAGTGGTCGAATTTCGAACATAATTAAGTTCTACTTTAATTAGACCAAAGAGAATTATGATAATTTCAGTGATTTTATGCTTACTAAGGAAAAATCTATTAATTATTAATTTATATTATGAATCTACATACATATATATATAATACTATGATAAAACTAACCTACATATTGACCAGTTAATTTCAAAGGACATGGTAAGGACCGTAAGTCATGTTTAAAATATTTAATGTAGGATGAAAAAAGGTAATTGGAACGTACGATTAAAGTAAAGGATGGCGAAACGTCTTTATCATTTACATGTGCGGATAATGTGTATATGTTGTTTGTCTCTCAAAAAGTAGTGTGAGTAATGTATATTTAATTTGTTTTAAATGAATTTTATATAAAAAAATGATTCGTGCACTTCTTCTCCATATAAACTTTGACTATGTCAAATTTCATGTGGATCCGTTCGCGCAATTCGTTTAAAAAGGGATACAAAACTTTCGCTTTACATATTAATATATAAATTTTAAGAATTATAGGCCATTTAAATCCCTATATACTAATGCATCATCTCAAAGATGAAAAGATAAAGATATTTACAAACGATTTATTTACATTTATTTATTGGAACCAAAAACTATCCCAACTGGGTCGCAACCACCATGTACATGGCGAAAAAGCCCGTCATAGTGACTCGCTTCTGCATGTCGCGTTTTGGGATCAGCGTGTGCATATCCAGTACCGGGTGACTTTCGTCATTATGGCCGGCATGACAGCGGCGACCGGCGATGGATAATCTGTCTATCGGTGGTTGCCGATGTTTTTGGATTGTACTATGCTTAACCTCAGGCATAGTAAAGTCACTTTGTCGTACTTCAATAAAAAAAAAAAAAAACAATTTGTACAATATCAAAAATAACCAATATCAGCTGCATTAGTTGTCCTGTGTCGCTAGTATTAATGTACTTATCTAACTAAACATAAATTAATGTTTATATTAAAAAGAATTGAATGAAAAATGAATAAATAAATACAAAATAATATATACGATAATTATCAATTATTCCAACCACTGTTTAAAATAAACCTTTTTAAACGACTCAGCCTATCTCTATTTTTTCACTGCAGTATGATTAAAAATACACTAAAATATTGCTGCTCTTATTTATATAACTGTACACGTGAAATGGGCGTTTTATCGAACTGGCCATTTTGATTACAAATATCTGTTGTTTGGAATCCCGAATTTAAATTTATTTCAATCTTCTATATGCGCGACTTGGTCTGCGTAGAACCTATTATGCAATCATTATTTACCAAGTAGTGACTAATAAAGTCTTCAGAATGTATTAAGTCTAATAATAACTTTTTTTTTCTCTCGTACTTAAGTCGCGTCGACATTAAAATTACAATAACTTTAGATAGACTAAACTGATTTTAATGAAACGAAGATTAGATATTACTCGAAGAAATGCTTTATGATTTTCTTGCAAGAGTTTGATCATGAACGGATTCAAACAGACAGATCTAAAAACGATTGAAATCTATTTAATTATTGATATTTGTGGTAAGTTTTCTAGACAACCGTCACTCGACCACAATGTAGTACTCTATATATCACAGACATTTTTATGAACTCTTAAATCCGTTCACATTTTCCACACCACGATATTTGTCACTCGGAAACTTTGTAACTATCGATTTTATAGAAAAACGATCACAACTATGTAACCTTATATAGTTTGGACTTATATTGTTTCTAAGCTATCGTTTTCTCATTTCCAGTGTTCCACTTAATTATCAGATTTATGTTTCTATGTGTCTCAGTATTGAAGTTATACTTCTTTTGGCGCGTTAGGGAAAAATGACGAGAGTAAATTTCAAGTTGCGCGCGCACACCGTCACGAAAAAACGACACTCTGTAGTTATTACGATGCGCGCGTGATAGATTATTAAAAAGATGAGTAATAAAAACAATAATAGTTTCATAAATAAATATGTTCCTATGAGGTATATTTTGGTTAAGCTGGTAATATTTATGTTAAAATGTGGCTTTTCAATCGAATCGTATAATATATGTATTTGATCTTGTTTATTATTTCAGTATACTTTAAAAAAAGTTATGTTCATTTTAAAAATGGGTTTACTAAATCGTATTATGTTTTTATATTTAACACTTATTATATTAACAGCAAAAGGATATTTAATTTGTTAATACGCGCACACCGTCACGAACACCCAACACAGTTAGTCAACATTTTTTGTTTATAATAAAACTTTTAATGTATCAAATACCTTTTTTCTATTGTTAGTGTCGTTTTTTTTACGAACGTAGAAAAAGGCGAAAAATAAAATTTTTGAATTTTTTTTTTGGTCTTCTTAAGCCAATTAAGTATAACTTGTAACGCGTGTACATAACACATACACTGTTTTTTTAGTTTTTAAATTTACATTCAATCTATTCAAGTAATAGATTAAAATCTACTTTCCTATTCCTGAACGATTTGGTTCAGAGCGTGCAAAATAATGAAACGTACATTCGAATACAGTCCATAATTAATTTGTTTTAAAGTACATTATAATTATGGTCTTTAATGAAACCGAGGGTAGTGTCGATATTAATAATTTGTTACACGCACCAGCAAAGTTAGCGGCGAAATTACGATGTAGCGCACGATACTAAGGCGCTAAAATGTGTTAGTTCAAACAGAAATGGGTCGAGTTTAATTAACTCATAATAGACAGTTTGCGCTTAGTATTTCCTTTATAACAACGTTTTAGAACAGTTAAATTAAACAGGAAGCAAGCGGAATTTTAGTACCTACAGAGGAATTACCTTTTTAGATTTTTATTAAATTCTGTTGGTTATATGAGTTACTTAATATTCTTTTAGATAAGTATGGAACATTTTAATATAGGTATATAATATAGGTATGTCATGATTTTTGTTCACAATGAATTCTGATACTACTAATCATCATCATGCCAATGTCACTGAACATTGTGGATTATAATCTAAAAATGGCCATAAAGGATCATAATAAAACCGCCATAAAAGCAATATCATCATTAAAAAATCTACTCTAAAACAGTAAATAGTAAATACAGTAAAAACAGAAAATCAATAATTCAAATAAAAAATAAAAATAAAGAGTTAAGTAAAAAAAAAACGAAATAAATAAAAAACACCCAATAGTTGCTCACATATACGATATTTCACGCAGACAATAAAAAAAAACACAAAAGAGCAAAAAAGGTGCGGATCAAGAGCCTGCAGAACGGAAGAAAAAAAAAAGAAACCAATCATCATGAAAGTTGGCATTCATGTATAATTTGGTCCAACTTGAGATATACGAAATTTTTTTTTTATATTAAGAAGCGCAAACGAACAGGTAGGTTACCTGATGTTAAGTGATCACCGCCGTCCATAGACACTTGGAACACCAGGGAAGTCCCTAGTGCGTTGCCAGCCTGTATTGGGGGAGGAGGGAGGAACGAAAGGAGAGAGAGCGAACATGAGGAGAGGTGTGCCTCCCGCGCTCTCACTGACCAAACGAAACGCAACAATGCAAGCACTGTTACTTTACGTCGATTTTCTGTGAGTAGGTGGTGCTACCCCGAGCGAGCCGATCTGACACCAGTGATAGCTTCAACGTGGCCTCTATCACCTACAAAATTTATGTTTCGATTAATGATCTTTTAATTACAAATTAAGTTATTGTCAATGTTGATTATTGTTATTTATTGTAAGTTTCATGAGTCTCGAATAGATGGCGCTTTAAATTAGTTTGTTGACAGAAAATTGTAGGACCAACTGTTGTAGATATCCCATAGATGTCGCGAAGCAAATACTTCATCATATTTTTAATTCAACATCTAACAACTGAGCCACAGCAACGCATGGTCGGGTCAGTTAATGTTTTATATAGATATGTATATAAACTATCATGATAAAATCATATAATGGCTAAGATCCTCCTGAATAACTACCACGCCAAGCTGTTAATCTGTCACAAAGCAACTATATGTAGGTTCCAATAGATGCACTTAAGAGTAGTTCCTTCCTAGGCTTAGCGAGTTACCATATTACGCAACGGTCATTTATTATCAGGGGCGATTGTGTTCAAACAACGTTACTAAGTATATAATAAACATTGTGAGTGAATATACGCGGGGGAAGTAATGCTTCTTTAGTTTATATGTATGAAATCCTAAATATGAGAATGCTTATAAACAATATACTATATGAAGTCCCGAAGTATAAATACTTGGTTATGTATGTATATACCAAGTTTTGTATATGGTTAGACCCAGACAGACGCCTAAATACGTACTTCAAAAATATATTTAAAGTAGGTTATCTCAAGCTTAACTGGTATCCGCCCGTTTCGCTGGACATAAAATAAATTGTTTACTAAAATAATGACAAATCGGTTAATGATCATATCTTTTTACATCATAGGAGGCAAACGAACATATGGGTCGGGTCACCTTATGTTAAGTGATCACCACCGTCCGTAAATATCAGCAACACCAGAGGAGTCACAAGTGCGTTGCCAGCCTGTGTTGGTGGGGAAGCGGAGAATGGGATGCGGGGGGGCAAGGGAGGTGGGGAGATGGGCATCTGGCACTCTTACTGACCGAACGAAAGGCATCAATGCAGGCACTGTTACTCGATGTTTCTGAGGGTCGGGTGGTACTACCTCGGGCGAGCCGACACATTCATGCTGACACCAATTATAGCTACAATGTGGCTCTGTCACCTACACCTCATAATTTTGCGAACAAAATTTTCAATTTCAAATAACCTTTAGCATTTTTGTTATTAAGCCTCAAAGATATCTACTGTATTTTCATTTTATTTATGTAGAAGTTATAATATTTTGTTTACATCGTGAAGCGTAGTTACGCAAACGTCGGATTAAGCGATTCAACGCGGAAGTTATTGTCAATTTAATCCTGTTCAGGTGATTTGCTTTACGTGAATTTCTTGTTCAACCCCTGTGACTAATTGCTTTGACAAGTCTTAGCGCCTCATTCTTGTAGCTGTCAGTGTCATAATAATTTTGTTTATTTATGGTATAAAGTTTTACCTTTTTATTTAATTATATTGAATCTCTTTTTTAATATTTATATGTACTTATATCACGATATTTATTTGGATATATAAAACATATAATAAGAAATAGATTTATTATTTTGCGCTTGAATTCAAAGCGAAATATCGGGAACACTCTGAAAATGTGTATTCCTACAAGTTTTATTATCCTAAAATCGAATTCAGAGTTTGTAACTCTATAGGTAGAATATCTCTGGATTTATTGATAGAAATATATAGGGTATACCAACTTTTATATATTTAAGCCTTTGAAATTAATCAAGAATATTAAATTGATATGTACCAATAATAAAAACTTCCGGTTTTATGTGATTTTTCTAGGTAAAATGTATTCTAAACCTTTCGTGTAATAGTTTTATATGGAAGCGTAACAAACAAACAAATTCATATTCGTATTTGTAGTATTAATAAGAATGTATAAATTATCCAAAATCAATGATAAATGTCATGATATTTTGAAAATAATTCCGCTATAGGAGTCTGTCTTTCTGTATAAATTGTTACAGTTACTCGAATATAATGTATGTCATAATTACTAAAGACACGAATGCAGACGAAGTTACGGTCGTCTCCTAGTATGTTATATATTCGAAAAGAATCTCGTTTCATATAGTGCATTGTAAGCGTTGTCTGAATACATACAGTCGAATTGTTTCAACCAAATTGACTTACAAAGTCACGTCTTTTAGTGCCAAACTGAAGTAACGATTATTGATTATCGTACATGCGTATTTCTCTGTATCCAATATATGTACGTACATAAACGTTTATGTAAGACTGTACTATGGCAAGACGCATGTAATGACCGCAGTGTACTCACGCCCGGCCTAACTTTACTCAGTCGGAGCGTTTCACCAAATTGGCCCGCGTGACTTGCCATAACTGACTTGGGTGTATACTTGCGATACACCGAGCTAATTTTATACAAAATTACACTTTATACAATTTAAAACTATCAATAACAAATTTACAATTAAAAGTACAATTTATACAAAATCTCTAAATTTACAAATAATATATCTTTATTTCAAAAATTTTGTACAAAGTAGCTTTGCCGTAGTTAAAGCTTTAACTTTGCTTCCAAAATTGTAACAATGCATGTCTCATGGAGGTCTAATACCTGATTACTAATTGCCTTAAAGTGATGGTGGCGTGTACTAACTTTACATTTAGAGGAAATGGGAGAGGGATATAGATTACCTGTAATCCAGAAAAAAAATTACCGCTCTCGTCACATAAATCAAAACTACATTTAGAGGGTTGACAATGTGAATCATAGCCAGTAACATTTATAATCTGTGAAATGATTCGTTTCTAGCTATCCAATTAAGTATTATAGTAGCTGAGTAATATTTTGAATATCATTAAATTATAGTGTTGAAATATATTGTGAAAAAATATTAATTCTTAGTTTTTATTTTTTTTTATTTTCTTATATTAATTCTTTCAAAGATTTATTTTTCTCTCGGTGTATCCGCAGTGTGCAGAACCGATTCGAGGTTAAAGTAATAACGCGACCCGATAACATCCAGCTGGATAAAGGTTTGTTTAAGTTGTCGCTTTTAAAATTTGTCGATCACCACTTTATATATAGACCGTACGTTGAGTTTACATAGTTTTATTTTTTAACAATTTGTTATTTTCACTTCTAATGTAGTTTATAATATACTAGCCACAGCCCGCGACTTCGTTCGCGTTGAATAGTTACTTTAGGTTAACGCTAACACGCAGCAGAAGCTCTTAAGTGGAGAAAAAAGCCTCGATTTTGAAACATTCGTCATAGGTGCTCTGCTCGTATTGATTTAGCGTGCTGCTATATAGCCTATAATCTTTTTCGATAAATGAGCTATATAACACTGAAAGAATTGTTCAAATTGGACCAGTAGTACCTGAGATTACCCCCTACAACGTCACAAACTCACAAACTTTACCTCTTTATAATATTAGTGTGTTTTAATAAGGAACTTTAGGTAACAGTAGTTGTATCATTGTAATTAAACTCTTTAACTTTTTAAACTCTTCCGAATAGATAATAGAGTCACAAATTGTTTGTCTCTTTATAATTTTTTTAGATACTGTTAAGGTGCTTTTAAAAGTTAAACCTGCCATCGGTTCGGAAAACTCCTCAGTTAACGAAAAAAACCGGTCAGAAACTCGATCTGGTTTATCTTTTTAATTTTAATGACCTCTCATATTAGATTCTCAATTGATAACTCAGTAAAATCCTATTAGATAATATATTCAGGTCATCAATTATTGAAAAAAAATGGCTGTTGATGATATAAGGTTTTGACCCACGGAAGTCCAGCTTTTAACCAAATAATCGGTTTTCGTACCCTGACTATTTTATTTAAACCTTAGTTACAATTTTCCAAAGCCAGGTGCGGTTTACTTACATTGAATATTTATTCGATTGCCTCTATAATAAATGAGGGTACGTGGAGAAACGTATCGCCGGCTGTAATTACGCTTTGTTTAGTGGGGTTTAGTGAAGGCAATTTCAGAAGGTATCCGATTTGGTTTCAAATAATGCACGATACGTGTAATTTTGAACGTTTCATTTTCTGATATTATTTTCCGTATTCAATATTCATTAATAATTAAACTCCGTACCCTACTTTACTAAGAAGATACTCCGGCTTCACCCGGTTATTATATTTAATGTGGTATCATAAGGTTCTATACAATTTATACATTTTGGCGCTGCCATGTTATTACAGCTTATAAAAATAGAAGCTAACTAAAAGTCTTCGCACAAATAACTTTATTTTTAGATATGAGCGATTTAAAATTTTTGGTAATATATAAAATGGTCATGATCATAATATACTGTAATCGATAATTTACATTAATATTACATATTCAACTTAATTAATGTAACTATTTAGATAAAAACTTGATTATATATTGGACAAAATAGTTTCACAAGTGAAGAATATTTTTTTTAATTACATGTAAAGGATAAAAATGATTACTGTTGATTCCAGGACATTTCCATAAACATTTTTAAGATGTAGAAGTTCTACTAAATTACTTTATCTAAATCCGTTTTTTATGTCATAGAAATTGCACACCCGGTTAGGCCTCCCTCGGCAGCGGCTCAAGCCTAGGTTCGATCCCTCGGTAGGGAGCCCTTGAGTGCGTTGCTTGCGCGATACGGTGACACAAAATATACATCACTGCTACAACACTACACGATCACCCCCACACACGTTCACACCTACACGCTTACACATGAAAGTGGAAGGGTTTACATTTTTCCCTTATCGAACTGAAAAAACTCCCAATTTTCCGATAGTAAATATATGGAGGAGTTGTTGTGGCGTATATGCTTGGTACACATATACGTTTCAACAACTCATACATGTATGAATAGTTAGCTAGGTTGCCAAAATAAAATCGGCCGAGTGCCTTAAGCACTCACCTTAGTAGTCCGGTGAAGCTGTTAAAACCTTGCTAGGTCAATAGCGTAGTCAGTTCGAGAAAAAAAAATGTCATAGGAAATAAACGAATATGTCACTTGATGTTAAGTGATCACTTCCGCCCATAGACACTAACAACACCAGGAGAGTTGTAAGTGCTTTGCTAGACCGTATTTTGGAGGAAAGAGAGAGGAGAGGGCAGGTGGGCCTTCGGCGCTCTCACTGACCGAACGAAACACAACAACGCAAACACTGTTACTTCACGCCGGTTTCTTAATGAGAGGGTGGAACTACCCCAGGCGAGACGACCTATTTATGCAGAAACCAGTAATAGCTTCAGCATGGCTCTACCACCTAAAGAACTGTTGAGTAGTTTACAAAAACTAAGGGAACACAGACAGCCAGAAAACCAACTTTGTTTTTGCGAATTTATGCTCATAGTTTGGTAACGCCATCTATTATTTCCTCTTCCTTTTTCCGCATATTTTATCTATAATTCGCGCACTATTTATTATCTACGTATTTTATTCAACCCTTCCTGTTCAAAAATAACGGAACGCCAGTCGACGCCCGCGCCGTTTCTTCTCCTAAACGCTTACGAGAACGCATGCTAACTCGCACATAAAAATGACTTGTATCTAGTTATTTACCGTATTATCAGTTTATGAACATTACCGGGAATACAGTGTTATTCTGTTTATACTTTGTGTTGTAATTGCGGTGGAATCCGAGAAACAGCCAAGACCCGGTAAGTTCCGTTCAAACTCCTACCACTAATTATACATATTTACAAGAATTTTCACCATAGTTTAACAGTCAATAATAAAAATTATTTATAAAAATTATTACCTTAAGATCAAGGCCATGTCACATTAGCTAAATATTAAAAAAACATATTAAATATTTCTAAATAATTTAATACGAGCAATTTCCTTTTGTACGAGCAACCTAGAAGTCTTACAAATCTAAATTTCAAGCTTACTTGGCCTTAAAACAAGTCTCGAACTAATTAGGAACGACTAAAGCGTCTTATTACATCATCTTATCTAGAGTGGATTTCTAAGGGTTTATAAGCTACACTCAGAATTCAGAAAAACTTAAATCAGGTTAATGACTTACATAGCCAAGTTTTAGTTAAATTAATTCCATCCCCTTAATTAAATTTATCGTTAACAAAAAAGACATCAAAAAGTTTAACGTCACGTTTAAGTTTTATTAACTAAGATAGATGTGTAAGGAATTTAATTATGTCACCCGAGCACTAAAGTGTGGAGAAGTTTTTGCGTGAGCGGAATTGACTTCTTTTAGTTACTCTGCGAAGCGCTTACGTCATAATGAGAGAAATTCGCTACGACATCCGTTTTAAGAATTAAGTAAATTTTTTTCAAATTTCGAATGGAAGCACTTCTTTTGAATTTTAAATTTTGGCTTTCTTGGGTTTGAAATAAACTTAAATAATAATTGTTCCAAAACATATCCTGTGTCGGATTTCACGTGTAATCAACTTATGGTGAATTTTTACAAGCGTGCAGGTGGGTCACCTGATGTTAAGTGATCACCACCGTCTATAGACACTTGCAACACCAGGGGAGTCGCAAGTGCGTTGCCAGCCTGTGATGGGGGAGGGGGGACATAGGGATGAGAAGAGGGGGAAGGTAAGGAGAAGTGGGCCTGCGGCTCTCTCACTGACCGAACGAAACGCAACAATGCAAGCATTTATACTTCACTATGGTTTTCTATGGGTCGGGTGATAGCACCCCGGGCGAGCCGACCTATTTATGCTAAAGCTAGTGATAGCTTCAACGTGGCTCTACCACATACAGAAAATCATGCTGGTTAAGTGCAATTAAAGGACGAACTTTAAAATTTAATTTAAACCGATAGCGTGAAAATGTATATACCAGGTGACTGTTTAAACAGTAGCAATATTTCTATACGACACTCTGCACTTGATCCTCGTTCTAAATAACTTAAAAAAAATAGCTGTTTAATATTTGGCCTAATTATCTAAAAAAAATACAAAAATTATACACAATCCTCTGCGTGTCTAAGTTAAAGTATAGTGTCAATATCATCGGATGATGTCACTTTCATTTGAAAGGAAACGTGGGAACGTCAGGAACAAAACAAAAGGTTTTATTGCCCATTTTGCTATCGAAAGATATTAACTCCGGGTCGCCCGTTGTAGCTTTTGACACCGGTCATTGCACTTAGGTTTATTATTTTATTTACAAGCATGAAGCTACCCTTTTGAAAGTCTTAGAACAAACTTTAACGAAGGTTTTTACCTATCCTCCCGATGAAATAATGGCAGCGAACGATCAGTACCAGTCTGTCTCTCCAAACAGAGCGTGTTCACGCCCACGCCCGCGTAACCACAGATCACGCCGCCGTACTCTGGGAGTAAATTTCGCTCCCGCACACCAGATTAGGCCCCCCTTGGCAGCGACTCAAGTCTAGGTCCGTTCCCTCGGTGTGGAGCCCTTGAGTGCGCTGCTCGCGCGATACAGTGACACAAAAATTTACATCACTGCTACGACACTACATGATTACCCCTACACACGTGCACGCCTATACGCTTACACATGGAAGTGGAAGGGTTTTATTTTTTTCCCTTATCGAACTGAAAAAACTCTAATTTTCCGATAAAAAAATATATGGAGGGGTTGATGAGGCGTGTATGCTTGGTACACATATGCGTCTCAACAACTCAAACATATATGAATAGTTAGCTAGGTTTGCTAAGTTAGGTCGCGAGTTTGCATGTAACAGGCAACAGCCAAGCCGAGGTGTGACGTGCACCCTTGAGCTAGTTGCCCAAATAAAATCGGCTGAGTGCCTTAAGCGCTCGCCTTAGTAGTTCGGTGAAGCTGTTAAGACCTTGCTAGGTCAATAGCGTAGTCAGTTCGAAAAAAAAAAAAAAAATTAACGAAGGTTTTCTTGGTTGTTTATAAGTACTTGTTTTAATTATACTATTTTATATGTTACATTTTACGATGAAGTGTCATATCGTAGAATACTGCGAGTATCTAACCTTTTACATGCTATTATTATATGTATGTTACTGTTTTTGGGTTGCTCTCGAGACTAAACAACCTTCTCAAGGACTAAATTGAATAACGTATTTTTTTAAAGTTAAAACTTCTATAGGAGTGCTGAGCGGTATTTTTAGAAAGAGACAAAGTTATGATCTCGCATCATAATATGCTTGTAAAGCGTGACCGAGTTTATTACACTTGCGTGGCTTGCGTCAGTTTACCGACGCATAGTATACCTGCCTATATACGTCTAATATTGATGCTTTGTATGTAGATGTGCAGACCATCACATATTTGATTAATTAACAAAATGTATAAATATGTATGTAATCATTGTTCGGAGTGCAAGTAGATGTGAAAACCAGGCTTATGTTAAAAATTCCGCTGTATCTATCTAATACCTTTAAACGAGCAATTCTCGTATATTTTTATATATCCAGGATCTTAGAAACGGCGTCATGTATTTCCGTGAAATTTTGTATGTAGGTAGTTTCGGGGACGATAAATCGATCTTGTTAGATTTTATTCATAATTTTTTTTTACTAAATTTTCAGGCAATGGAAAAATATATATAGAATATAAAGGTACATTTCGCCGCCACTGTTAAAACAAAATAGCTCAGATGGAAATCGGCTGCTTCGAAAATCCGTCTAACCCCAGTTCGAATCCGAATGACGATAGCAAAAGCAAAAAATATTTTTTTAATTTATTTCTTCTGGAAAAAAATGCTAATTTTGTGAGACAAACCTAACAGTTTCTTAAATTTTAAAAATGTTTTTCAAAGAACAGAGTTGGCTCGGTCGTCCATTCATTATAAAATTCAAAAGAGAACATCATTATTTCATTGTTTTGATTTTTTACTTCTGACAGCAGTCATTATGAGTGACTCAACTTTTTTCTAATTCCTTTTTTTTAAATAAATATAACAATTGTGCTTTAGCACCACCGATTCTTACATAGTTTGTAGACTCCCCCAATATTAATATATTCCTTATCCTTATAAGGTAATCCTTATAAGCTTATATAATTACTAGCTGTTACCCGCGGCTTCGCACGCGTTTTTTAAATACATTAAATAAATGTTAAATTATGATTAGATGTGTAAATTACAGAAATACTCTCTAGAAAATATTTGTAAATACGACACGCACATCATACACTGTAACATGTAACATTTACCTTACATATGTGAATACTAACACTGTGTCGAATGGGATGGGATTTATCATCAGCTACATACCTAAAACTCAATGCTCAGTTACGCTATATTATAAAGTATTAAAAATATTAAGCTATACATTATCGAACATGTTTTAAATCTTTTATTATATAAATATAATATGCCCATATTGTCGATATTATTAGGTTATTGATATACGTTGCTATAATTTAAATTACATATAAACATTTGACTTTCAATTATATTTATTCTTGGAGTCCAGGACAGCGCACGTCTCACGCGCATGATTACAGTGAACAACATATTTTGAATCAATTCCATACAGACGGATGCACGAGTAACAGTTCATCACTACATAGTGTAAAACAAAGTCCTCTGCCACGTCTCTCTATATGTCTGTTCGTGATAAGATCAAAAACTACAGAACGCATCTTCATACTATTTTCTCTAATATATAAAATGATTCTTGAGCAAGGTTTAGATATAGTTTGTCTTATTGTCAGGGCGGCAGCGTCTGCTGAACCCGCAATCTTAATATAAAACGGCTAATTATTTAGTTATTTGTCCGTAAAATTCACGTTTAAATATTACTTGTAGTCCGGTGAAGCTGTTAAGACCTTGCTAGGTTAATAGCGTAATCATGTCTAAGAAAAAAAAAACGTTCGAATAGGTCCAGCCATTTTGGAGATTACTCGGAACAAATAAACAGACATATCGAAGGAATAAAAAAAAAGTTTATATTTGTAGCACCACAGATATATATGTATTCACCAAAAAGTATTTATTTTAATATTACATACACACACTTCATTTTTATAATACGTAATATATCACAATTCAAAAATTGGGATCAAAACTAACGTACAATGTTTATTGTATTTTATTGAAGAAGGCGTGACTTTGCGGAAATCCACCTTAGTGTACAATAAACTTTTTGGCGGAGTTTCAGTCTGTCATGCAGTGGATTTTATATTTTATTCATAATCTTGTGTTACTTGACTCTATATTATGTTAAATTAGCGGCGTTTTATGTAATATGGTTCGTTCATTGTGCATAAGTGAAATTAATGAAAAATAATACCACGACGCATGAATTCTGTGGTCTTGAAAATTAACAAGATAAAAATGTACGAAATATTATATAGAGGATTTTGCGCTTATATCTTTACATTAACTTGGATATAGAAGAAAACTGGCTAAAGAATACATAACAAATACCTATATTGACAACTTCAGAATTGGCAGTATGGATCAATTCCTTCGGCAGTCTTATTGGACGAATTTTATTACTACTAAACTGTTTGAACAACAATACAAAATAAACTTTGGAAATGCTTGCGATACAAACGTACCACGTATAATTAAAAATTGGAAACAAAACTAACGTAAAATAAGCATTTTGAGTAGGAACACAAATTAAACCATGAAAATATGCACGATAGAATATTATCGCGTTACCATGGCAACGCATATAATACTGACATTAACACACAGCGGAAGCTTCCAAAATAGCCCGATTTTGAGACATTCTTCATTAGTGCTTAACACCTATTGGTTTTAACGTGATGATATAGCCTATAACCGTCCTCGATAAATGAGCTATCTAACACTAAAAGAATCTTTCAAATCGGACCGGTAGTTATTGAGAATATCGCGTTCAACCAAACAAACAAACTCTTCAGCTTTATAATATTAGTATAGATTAGTATAGACATAAGCTTTATCTATTGCAACTTCAAACTCAATAAATATCCTTACGTAAAATCTATTCTCACAAGTCTATTCTAAGCTCTTTTAGTGGTGTGTATTTGTTTTTCTAAACTTAAGTTAGTTTAGTCTTGATATTTGTAGCTATACCTATTTAACGTGAACATCTGTGACTTGTTATGTATGTCTGTGTTACTTGTTTATACTTATTTGGTTTGATATTTAATTTTCTAATATTAGTTATAACCGACTGAACGTCCGCTTATCATCACAAAGGCTTCCATCGAAAATCAGCGCTGTAGTACTACTGCTGTACTGCACATATTAATTGAATGGGTTTGCCAATTGTTAGATTATTTTTTCTTCATTTTAAACATGTATTTCACTAATTTTTGTCTAATTTGTTTGTTTAACTTAAGGTCATTGTATGGTTGTTCCAACAATAAACAATGTCTTTCTTTCTATCTCCCGTATTATATTTATAATTCTACCACAGATACTTTCGCATAAAACAAATTCATGCAACGACATCCTAAACTTGATATTTAAAAGGACGATGAGACGAAAATGACAGTAAAATAATTAAAAGAGCATGAAATTGTGACCGTCTAAAGGTCGGTTAAACAACAATTATTATAAAACCAAAGTTCCATTCCCGTTATTGTATAAATGGTAATTACTCGGGAGTTACCTTCACAATTTTGTACCGAAAGCAGACGAGTAACTTGCCATACTTTTGAACTTTCCCTCTAAAATTCTGAACAGAGACTTTATTAACATCTAATTGTCAAAATTGAAGTCTTGTACTTCGTTATGTTAACTTTGTTCTTTACTGATTATCTACAACCACAACCACGTAATTTTTTTTTGATAATTAATTTATACTAATATTATAAAGAGTAAAGTTTGTGAGTTTGTGACGTTGTGGCGTTGTAAGGGGTAATCTAAGGCACTATTGGTCCGATTTGAGAACTTCTTTCATTCATCTATAGCTCATTTATCGAGGATGGTTATGGGCTATATATTATCACGCTAAGATCAATAGGAACAGAGCACCGATGAAAAATATTTAAAAATCGGGTTTTTTTCTTCTTGAGAGTTTCAGCTGCGTGTAAACGTTAGCCCAAAATAATTATTCCATGCGAACCAAGTCGCGGGCAGAGACTAATCTATACATATAATAAGAATGTATATTTAACGTGTCTGTACTTTCTCGAATTTTGTAGTCAAAATGTTGCTGATGACTAGGAATAAGTAATAAAACATATTTCAATCATTTTTAGAAATGTCTGTTTGTATGAATACGCGTGACTGCTAAAGTACTGGGTTCACAATAAAACCATACAAAAGAGAAGCATAAAGCATATCTTTGAGAATAATTTAGTCCTTTTTTATTAAAATCTGGCCACTCTATCAAAAGTTATTGTAATTTTAATGACTACGCGGCGTAAGTTCGTGAAAAAAGTAGATAAGTAAATGGACTTAATACATTCAGATTCATTCTGATTTCTTTAATATTCACTGTTTTTTACATAAGTTCTATACGGACGAAGTCGCGGGCACAGCTAGTCCTTTATGTTATTATTGTCATTGTCGAGTGATAATATTTCTACGAGAGTATTGTAATATTCTTATTGTTCCAGTAAGTTTGTGGTCTTCTTGTTACAATTTTCAAGCGTGTTTTTGTAACAATCCAGAAGGTATTCATCGTATAACTTCCCATAAACTTCACCTGTGTGAAGAACTATGTTACTTATAATGCCGTTAATATAGGTATAATAAGTATAGGGTCTAATTATCATAAATAGTAATCCTAGATTATGAATAAAAAATAAAAGCCATTACATGACAGACTAACATCTTACAAAAAACCCTCATGCTGTTTTTACGTCGTTAAGCTTAGACAGTAGCAATATTTATGGTGGATATCCTGGACTCGATTCTCGTCCTAAATCAATTAAAAGCATAGGTGATTTATATTTGACCTAATTATCTAGAAAAATGGAACAATTATATGCAATTGTCTACGCGTCTATGTTAAAACACAGTGTTAATAACCACCGGGTTATATCACTTTCATTTGAAAAGGAACGAAAGAACGGTATGAACAAAACAAAAGAGCTTATTGTCCTTTTCATTATCGAAGGTTATAAACTCCGGGTCGCCCCTCATAGCTTTTGGCCCCAGTCATTGTACGTAGGTTTATCACGATTGTGTTTATGCTTTTTAATGTCTTAGAACAAACTTTAACGTAGCATCTCTTTGTTATTTATTAATATTTGTTTTGATATTATTATTTTACATGTTAAATGGGACCATGAAGTTATTATATCCCAGAATACTGTGAATGTTTAACCTTTCACCGAATATAATAAATGATGACGAATAATACATAAATTTTAAAAATGTTATTTTAATAACTAAACTAAAGAGTTTTTGACGCGATTTTAGTCTTTCTGAGATGCCACAAAGACTCCCTGCAAGGTCAAACAAGGGAGCCACCATCTTGTTAGAATATTGAAATAATCGCGCGACGCTTGTAGTATTATTAACTACACGACAATAGCAGTAATAATCTGAAAGATTGGTTGCCAAAAATAAAGATTAAAAATCATAAAATATTGCAATCATAATAAATGCGTTCTATAAAAGATTCCACTTAAAAGTTTGAAATTGGTGATGCCTTTAGAAAAGAACTTCTTGTCCTTCTTACACCTAAACAGTTTGCATACGTAAAAGAAAGAAAGGAGATATTTGTCGTGAGTAGGTTATTAAGGAAGGGTGAAAATTAGGCCCTCAGGGCGATTGAGGAGACAGCGAATAGATCCTGCAACCGCGTTTGGTTACCGAGTAGTGATTAACTAAATCGCACAGAAAACCCCTTGGGGCAATCAGCACTCGTGTCTCGTGTAGTTTTAGGATTGTTTGTTAACCAAAATTATATTCTCGGATCGAATTAGAATCTAACGATGTTTTTTAATTATATAGCGGAAATAATGCAAAAGTAAAATATGTTATTATTGTATTGATTCTTTAAATGACCAAAGGTAAAGATTGATACGACATAAGATGTATTATTACAATTCTGTGTAATTATAGTATTATGTTTCGTTTTAGCTTAGCGTTTTTTTTATATCACAGTAGGCAAACGAACAGGTGTGTCACTTGATGTTAAGTGATCACCACGTTCCATAGATACATGAGAATCGCAAGTGCGTTGCCAGACTGTATTTGGAGGAGGGGGGAATAGGAAATTTGGTAGTCGGGGTGGGGAAAGGGAGAAGGACATGATCTTCCGGTACTCTCACTGACCGGACGAAACACAACAATGCAAGCACTGTTACTTCACTTTGGTTTTCTGTGAGAGGGTGATACTACCCCGGACGAGCCGACCCATTCATGTTGAAACCAGTAATAGCTTCAACGTTGCTCTCTCGTTCAGATAAAGGCATGAAATTTTCTTCTCCTAATGGAAAAATGTACTATATGATACACTTCATTAATAGTTTTAGTACCATATTTTTATTCTACTGGTCAATATTCTCTTCCAAAGCATTTCATTTCTCGATTTTTGGTCTTCCGTATGTAATCGTTCTCAGGTATTCAAGGCAGATGCAAAATAGAAACCAGATGATGCCACAGAAAGCATGTGTTAACGTGATCTTCATGGTCAATAAATCGTATTACACTTTCTATGTATATAGATAATTCACATGTTTGCCGAATACTCAGTGAGTAAATTTACAAAGCTCTGACCAAACCCGACTAACCACAGATTATATTTGTCCTGGCGAAAATCGACCTTCATAGTTTAATTTAGTTGACTTAGTCTATACAAATGCATTGCAGTTTATGGAGGTGTAGCTTTTCTAATACCAGAAATCCGATTGTGATCATTACACATATCGAATGCAACATATTTTGATTTGTTTGAATTTTGTACAGCTTCCTTAATGCCAATTTTAAGGATCGCAATATCTCTTATATTGTTTCGCTTCTTTTTTTTTTTGAGACGGTCTTAATTGCTTTTTATGAAGCGAAAAATGCATATAAAAAGAGATAACTATAAACATATAAATAGATTTTAGGCTGTGAGAGAATGAGATAGTACATTCTTAATGTACTCCGAATATACCCAAAGAGAGAGGAAAATAGAGAGAGAGAGACGTTGAAATCTATAGTACATTATTATCTGTTGCATCGTTGTGATTATCACGCATTTTTAATTTTTTTTTGTTGTATTCCAATGCCAAAATCTGATGTTTCAACCTATATAGCGTATTGAACTCATTAAAAATTAATTAGAATACTAAGTTTCGAACTTAATAATTATACAAATAAATAAGTTATGTACATATTTCATTCACGTAGCTGTCCCTTCGAGAATATGAAAATGGTATTCTATCGATATCGATATTATCCTATTCAAATACTTGCAATACTCCAAGTTACTTGATCCACACGAGGATTACAACTTTATATCGGCCAATACATAACAACGGTTTGAGGTGTGGGTAGAGAAAGTTTTAGGCCAAGTATGTGAGGTGTCGTTATTTGGGTTTCATTTAGTTGAAAGTTATCGGTGTCAGAGGAGTAAATTTATAATTGAATCGCTTATCAGAAAAGGCCCACCTTCAGCAATGTAGTAAGTTAAAATGAGTTTGAAATGATTCAGAAAGAGTTTTATGCCAAGTATATTGAATCATTATGTGGGTTTAATTTAGCAGAAACGTCGGAGGACTAAATTTATAATTGAAATACTTGTTAGGAAAACCTCACTACCTTACTACCATAAAATAATATAATTTAAAAATGTTGGTCATCTAATCTTGTACATATTATTAAGAAGCATGATATATACAACTAGCTTCTGCCCGCGACTTCGTCCGCGTGGAATAGTTACTTTGAGTCAACGCTAACTTTAATTTGCGACTTCGTTTGACGTAGAAAGTGAAAATATTTTTGAATAATACGTACATTAATCCCGATTTTGAAACATTTTTCATTAGTGTTAATAGGAATTCGTCTTAACGTAATGATAAATGAAAATAAAAGAAGCTTCATGTCAACTTTTCAGCTTTATAGTGTTAGTATAGATTTTATTCTTACATGTATTAAACAATCAAAGATATATTTACGTTAAGTTTACCAGAAAGCTGTCGTCATATTGACAAAGTTATTCGACATTTGTACAAGATTCTCTTTGAATATGTTAGGAACAAGTGGAAAGTTTTGCATGCGAATGTATATTCATAACCTCTCTACGCAGTCCCAATATTTTCAGCGTGACCCCTTCGTGACCCCACTTGTGATATTGCATACAATAACAGTCCGCTGGCACCTCGTGACCCTCCTCCTTCATTGTAATTTTATGGGAACATCGTAGTAACATCTAAGATATCAAATCTTTGGGATCCGCATAAGAGTCTGTTGAGTTTCGGAAGTTATAATAAAATTTACTTGTTTACCCACATACACAACAGGCATTGTTAACTGTTTTAGTAATAATATTTTTATTGCCTTGTTCGACAGTAGAATAAAATTATGTTAAGTATCAGGGAAGTCCAAGATGGTTAATTTAACTAGATTACGATAATGGCAAGAAAGCAGCAAATAGCGACCACGTCCATTCGAAATAAATCATTGGAGAATATAAGCTGTAAGCTAGACTTGTATAGTATATATATTCGGGTAACACTGGGATGATAGTGATTATCACATATTGTGGCTTACTTCTTCCTTTCTTCAGGCGGTGGAGAGGGCCCGCGAGAACAACTCTTTGAGCGTTCCTCTCCGACAAAAGGTGGCTGTCAACAGAGGAGGTGGCACGTCCGACTCTTCCCATTACCGTAACCGAGCCTAAGGGGATGGGTCGGGGGTGCCATTTCCTCACTGCACAGGTTCAAGCTGACGAGACGAAAAGACGAGGTGGCTGGCTATGTACCCTTTGCCTCTTACCGTTGCCTCCCTATTAAAATGAAACCTAGCGACCACCTTTTGCCAAGCTGCCGCAGGAGCGGTTCTCAAGAAGATAGCACGACCATTACTGGCCACCCCTACCATGTGGCGGACGGTACACCGTGGGATTTTAGTTCGTGTACGGATAATCCAATCTCTCCTCCGGGATGGTGATTATCCATAAAAAAACCTCAATATACAATAACCTGATTTCTGTTCTTAAAGAAAGAGTTAAGATACTTCGTGTATCAGTCGATTAGCTGACTATGTGCTACAAACCAAAAAAGAGTTTTGCAAAATTTATTTTGTAATAGAAATACACACAGCAATGATGCTCTCGAAATGACACTTCGCAAAAGTTTTATAAATTCCAGAATAATCCAGTGTATACCCATCTACAATCTTGTTATTACATTACATTGGTTTCCGTAACCCTCGGTTAAGAATTGAAATCAACAATTTTTTAAGCCGTATACAAAGTTGGACAACTATGTCATCACTGCTACGGTTTTGTTACTAATGATAGTTGGAGATTTTTGTTTGTCAATCCGCTTCTTTGAAACCTACCTAACTGGTGTCTCATTAATTTAGCCCGTTTTGAAACTGACAATATACGGTGGTAATAATTAAAGCTTGTAAATATTAACAGAGAATATTAAATGACGTAAGAAGCTATTATTAGTAGGAGTTGTTACAGAGAAATAAATTAAAAATGTACATTAGCAATGGCTTCCTACACCAACGCTCAGACCAAGATTTAATTAAGGCATGAATTTAGAATTCTATAATAAAAAATACATTAAACTGTTGCTTCTATTATAAACATTTTAGATATATTAAACGCACTTGTTATTTTTGTATCTTGCTTGATGTAGTGATGTATCACAATTTTATTGTACGTTAAACTAAGTGTTCATTAAATCATTACATAGTATAAAATAAAGTCTCCAACTACGTCTGTTTATCTGTTTGCGATAAACTGGAAAACTACTAAACGGATTTTCTTGCGATTATTACCAACAGATAAAGTAACTCATGAGGAAGGTTGTGGTATATAATTTGTCACGGATTTTTTTTAAAACAGCGCGGGACTACGTCTGTCAGTTTCGCTAGTATGGTATATAATGTTAATTCCTCAAATCAATTCTACAAAATAATAACTATTTTAATAATGAAATATATTGTATTAAAAGAAATATAAAACATTATGTTAATATACATTATAATAGAAAATAACTAGGTTCGCAAAAAGTAGATCATAATCGTAGGACCCTAAGTTATTCAACTCGATCAACCATAAAGCTGATCATATTTCTCGGCATAATAGGAATATTTTATATGTCAGTAAACGCCCGGAGAAGGCCTAGTAAAATGTACCTACGTCAGCGTCGATATAACTTTGTATGTCATTTCCAATAAATACTTATATGCGATGTTGTATTTTGTGATTAGTATTACAATTTAGGAATTACTGAATTAGTGGTTGTTTTTGATTATCTGAAGAGTCTACTTTAGAGAAATAGACTATATAAGTACAGTAAATAAAAATTTTTACAAAAAAAAAATTGAACCGACTTCGATACCAAAACCTATACGGTACTGAAAAGCGAAAAATAAATACATTATTAATTCAACCAAATGAAATAAAATATGAATATTTGCGCTACCTAATAATATATTTGAAATCGGTGCCAACCGTATTTCATATCATCTACATACAACGTCCACTCTCGCGTCTGTTTGTATAGTGTAATATACTTTTTTATACCTACAACAAATTAGAAATTTAGGTTAGCACCGACTTCCAATATATTATTAGGTAACGCAAATATTCATATTTTATTTCATTTGGTTGAATCAATAATGTATTTATTTTTCGCTTTTCAGAGCCGTATGGGTTTTGGTATCGAAGTCGGTTCAATTTTTTTTTGTAAAAATTTTTATTTTTCCATTTTTAGTGTATATAAATATATTTATCTGGTTCTAATTAATTATAAAATAAGTTCATAACTTGACAAACAAACATGATATTACACCGTACTAGATCCAACTGGTCAAATTAGGTTGATTGTGAACGAATTTCAGAACCACATCTTTCCTAATGTCCGTTTCACGGAAATTGCCTCAACAGTCATAACCCCACATGTAAGTCCTCGTCAAACGAGTCTTATGTACCCAAACACAAGATAGCTACTGTAAGCCGTTGAGGAGTTCCATTCTTCATTTTCATGATCAACTCAGGATTGATTAAATGATATTCTTATCATTACAACAGGTTGTTCCAAGTTTTCATTAAAATTAGCTTATGGGGAAGTTCATTTATTCATATAAGCTTTATTCATCCCTTTATTTTCAACCCTTATGGTTGGATTTTTTTTAATTTCATGAACACCATTCCCAGTTATCAAATTTCAAATAAAATTGTTGAAATCTGTTTCAAGTACACGAAAATACGTAGACACGAACTGGGTGAAAATCAAATAAACGATATTTAACCCCCTTAGGGGTTGAATATTTTATTTAAATTTATATGGGACCACCTTGGAGTATAGTCGAATCAAACAAAAAAAGAATCATTAAAATCGGTTCACAACTGACGGAGATATCGATTAACATACATAAAAAAAAATACATACAACCGAACATAGAACCTCCTCCTTTTTCGAAGTCGGTTAAAAATTGAGCCGCCGTGGTGTGCATAATATTTGTCGAAGTCGGTTGATAATGGAAGAAAATGAAATCAATATAATAATACCATTAAAATTATACATATATATATATTATTATATCACGTAATACAGCGTTCAGATATGTCATCTCCATATATTTTTCCGTTTTCTATTTGTATTAGTGATTGTAGATAAGCAACTTGGTTAGGCCCCCTAATTCGAACGATCTTTTCTAGTCCGTAATCGATATAACATAAACCACATTGTAACCTGAAAAATAACAAAGACTCAAATTCATTAAAGTATATATGTAGTATTGGATGAATGAGATTAGATAAATACAGCAGTAATACAAATTCGTTCTTACTGTGAGAAAAATAGCTGTGACAAAAATATACATTGAATAAAAGCAGTGATACTAAAATGCTTCATATTTATTTTAACTAGTTTTGATAGGATATCTTATATCACATAGTTGGAGTGCTTCGCTAATTATCTGAAGTTGAAATTGTTGGAACTATGTTTCGATATTTTGTGGTAGTTATATTTAATAGGTGACGGAAATGTTGACTCATTGTTTTTTGTATTGCGAAGTAATACGCAGTTAACCACGGCCCCACCTATAAATCAGTCGTTGTTTAAACAACGTTCCTAACCCACATGTAATTTTCCAAAGCAATAAATCGTAATTTCGGTGTCTATTCTAGAGTATCATTTCTCCATCGTACACTTACATACCAAAGACTAGACGTATCTAAAGTCTAACACCACATCAAAGCATATGCAAATTATAATTTGCAGAAAAGAATGGATTATTAGTTGTATTTTTTTAAAATAACTTTTGAAATACGTGACCTTTTTTCAGTAAAACACTTATCGTAAATTAATGGAATGATACTTAAAGCCAGTAATTACCACACACGTAACTTGCAAAAGTTCTGTAATATTATTTACTTGAGTATGTTTCCTATGCCGGGCACGTACGCAAAAGCCTCCGCTGTCTACCGAGCGAGCCTTTTATATTGTTTTTGGTTCTTTTTTCTTTAATTAGACGGTGTTGGACGTCGAATGGTTAAATATTTAAGTGATTTCTTAGTATCGTTCTAAGTAGGTAATGTAAAGACCATTTTGAAAGCTTCTCCATTTATCGAATGAGTTAAATGTTATTCTTACGTAATGTTTACGCTACAACTTGCTATATATACAACTGCGCATCTTACTAAAATTGAAAACTTTACGATTCAAATAACAAGATAACTGTCACACCTCCATCTTTTTTTGCTTTTCGGTTGCAACTTCATTAAATAAGTACGATAAGAAACATATGTAATTCTTGTGATATATCACGTGACAAGCTAGAGATTTATAAAATAGGTAGGCTTATTAAAACTGTATTATTATTCAAAAGCGGTATTAGCAGAGAACAGAAGTATATTTAGAACATAATAGCTGTGTTTTGTTAAAAGAAATACGAGCATAGACGGGTCTTGACCATTTTAAACTAATATATAATAATTAAATATTTTTTTATTTACTTTACTTTACTCGTATATCTAAATACAATATTTTTAATACATTACATATGATTATTACTAACGGTAAAAGTTTTACAAGTAGTGAGTGAAGTCGGCGTAAATGCGATTATCTTCTGATTTGGCACACTTAATATTTTTAAACGTCTCACATATGCTCACAGCTGTATTCAAATGTAATCGAAAACAGTTGGTTTTTAAATCGACGCTTTTATGTTGATTAATGAATATTTCTCTTTTTGTGTTTTAATTATAATTTATATCGAAACATGAATAAATCTCTTTTAACGTCGAGGGAGATGAGAGATTGTATGGAATTAGTGTACACATCAACATAAATATAAAAAGTTTCTCGTTTTATAACTTCATTACCGGCGAGTCGTTACTGCATTAGCATAATACCGAGCGGTGTTGACTCTGCCTGGCTACGTTATTTACATATTGTTATTTGAATAAACCCTGTAGAAGTAATCATGAGCAAACATTTTTTAGGCTTAATTTTCTTTTATAAAATAGTAGCTGTCCTCGCTTTTTCATATAACTTTGTAATTATTTATTATTATTATTGTAATATAACATATTTTTAACAAAAACTATATTTATTAAATATTCTATGCATACCAGTTCTCGTAATGACCAGTTGAACGGTAGAAAAGTTAAGGTGCGACAATGCCACCTAGTGGCAATTTATTCATTTATTTTTTATAGGACAAATTAACAAGGTCTATACACTAATACAGTTCAATAGATACATTTGGAAAGGAGGACTTAAAACAAATGTAATCTCAATTACAGGTATATACTACTC
Source organism: Antheraea mylitta (assembly GCA_014332785.1). Taxonomy (NCBI): domain Eukaryota; kingdom Metazoa; phylum Arthropoda; class Insecta; order Lepidoptera; family Saturniidae; genus Antheraea; species Antheraea mylitta. The sequence goes on along the minus strand of JACEII010000017.1, from coordinate 4,801,929 downwards.
ATTGTATGCAAATAAAGGATAAAGACTACAATATTATTAATAATGTAATTTAACAAGAAATATTGTTCAGTGTAAAGGAACGCATGAGGCATGTGCATAGCAAAATACTGTTTCTATTTTTTATTATTATATACGCGGAACACCATCTTTTTGTTATTTAAAAGTTACTCCTTATAATATCAGCTATTAGTGGCAGTCCCATGAAAATCGGTCCATCTGTTTGGAATATTAGCCTCAACAGACAGACAAATATACAAAAATAAAAAAAAAAATACTTTTCTTAACAGTATATTATATCAATTTTGTTATAGTATCGTATATGTTTTAATGTCCATTTAATAAAAAGATGTAATTTTGACATTAAAATCAGATATGTACGAAATTGTTATTTCATTTTTTTCATAATTGCTTTGTATTCAGATAGACTGTTTGCGTATTTACGTAGTCCGGTGAAGCTGTTAAGATCTTGCTAGGTCAATAGTGTAGACAGATCGAAAAAAAAAATTGCGTATTTGTCTACATCTAGGATTTTAAATTTAACATTATAGTATGAAGATAAAAGAGTCAAATTTCGGTAATAATTTATATCAAAAATAAAAAAAAATAACCTTAGGCAGCTGTATAGGAACACTTACATACACCCTACTTAGTAGATTTAGTGCATTCAAAAATGTGTCCGTTAATTCGTACAAAAAAGTTAGACCAAGTAACCCTTGCGGTCTTTTAAAGAATTTAAATTAAAATACAAAAGGATTTCTTTGCATGTAAGAAGTTTTATCTGCAAATGTGAACTGTATGTCAAATGCCACAAAATTGATTTTTGCACTCTCTTTTTTTATCACCGCATTCTGTTGCGGTATAGCGTAAAATTTTTATCCATGAAGAGATACGTATACTACCTTTTTGGTTATAGCTATAACGATGTTGAAGTTTATCGACATCAAGTAACAAAATCTACTATTAAATGATGACGATGGAAATAAATTCTTACCAATTCATTACGCATTGAAGAAGTCGTTGTGGAAAACTCTGCTATCAAATGACACCAATGGTCATTCACATAAGATTTGAGTCAGGCAAGTATATTTCAATACTTTAACACAATACAAATTGGTAATACTAATTTGAATAACATTACTGCTTCGATAGAGACTCCAATATACATAATAACATCGATAGATATTTAATAAGAGGTCCTTTACTCGAGGTCTGTTGCCGGCGAGACGAACAAATTCAAATACTTTAATCTACTATGCATATTACTGAATTTCAAATCCTCACACGTATTGTCAAACAGTTGCGACCTTCGTTTCGGTCCTTGTTTGCAGATTCAAGGACATAATATGTAAATGACGGTTTTTAATATTACTAAATATTGCCTATATAGGTATAGGCAATAGAATGATGTGTTGATTCAAACATCAATATTAACGAGCTTTAGTGATACGAATAAAAAAAATCCGGAAACAGATATTTTTTTCTCAGCCGTTTCGACGTTATTCGTAACCACATATATATTATATTAAATACCTTTAAACGAGCAATTCTTGTATATTTTTATATTTGTATATATTCAGGATCTCATAAACGGCGTCATCTATTTCTGTGAAACTTAGTATGTAGGTAGTTTCGGGAACGATAAATCGATCTAGCTAGATTTTATTCATAGAAAACGTTTTTAATTAAGTTTTCAGACAATGAAAAAATATAACTAGAATATAAAGGTAAATTTCGCCGTCGCTGTCAAAACAAAAATAGCTCAGATGGAAATCGGTTGCTTCGAAAATCCGTGTAACCCCAATTCGAATCCGAGTGACAGCAGAAGAGATATACTTTTTTAATATGTTTTTTTTTTATTGTAAATTTTATAAGGCAAACCTAACAGTTTAATTTAAAAATGTTTTTTAAAGAATCGAGCTAGGCTCGGGCGCCCAGGTACTTATACTATTATGGTCCGTGTAAGATTGTTTGCACTGTGAAATTTTCAATAAAGAAAAAGTTTAGTATAAAAATTGCATATGAATTACTTTATCATTTCATGCATTTATGTAGGGATAGTTTTCAATGACGATTATTGTTGAAATTCGAGTAGAGGGCGAAAACCAGTAATAATAATTTGATGGTATTAAAAAAAACCGTCACTATGGAGCGCGCAATGTTAAAAAACAAATTTGTTCCATACGTTGTCAGTTGAATTTCTTAAATTCGAATGCTCACAATCGAATTTTCGCCTAGATATTTTTCAGGTGAAAGGATAAACTGATTACCTCAGCACTATCCTCAACAATGGTCGAATCAAATTGTAATTTGAAATGGCATAGAGTTCGAAATCGTATGACAATTTTCATAGACTAGATTAGAGAACGTAAAATCTAATGAGCCATACTGATAATGGTCTCGCCTCATTACGTTCCTTGCAAACGATATTTGGCTAGAGTATGCATTCGTATCTTAAAACTTTACTCCGTGTATTTAAGATGGTCTTGTTAATTAAAACATATATAAATACTTTTACATCTAGGTCGGAATACTGCCTTTTAGACTGTCAATGAGTTTTCAGCTCTAAAGAGTTACAATAGGTTTTAAACTGCATTGTAAGCTATATCTATTTATTGAAATTTAATGAAACATAACGTATTCTTGAAGAATTTAATCCCGATATTAGACACCAAAATAATGTGGAAGACTTTAAACTTCGAGAGTTGACAGTTGTGAACTTTCGTACCAGAAATTACGAACAAAACATATTCTCCAAAATTATCTATACTAATATTATAAAGCTGGATAGTTTGGTTGAACGCGATTATGTCAGTCTTATTTGAAAAATTCTTTCAGTGTTAGATAGCTTATTTATTGAAGAAGGCTGCATGTTATATATTATCATGCTGAGACCAGTAGAAGCGGAACACGAATAAGAAATGTTTCAAAATCGTTTTTTTTACCTTTTCGGTGCTTTCGCTACGTGTTAGCGTTAGCCCAAAGAAACTAATCCACGTGGACGAAGTCGTGGGTAGAAGCTAGTAATGAATATACCTTAAGCACGTTTTTACTTATTAAACAGAAACAGTTCACTATAACGCATATGAAGCACGCAGTTCCTTTGAAAGCATAGAATCATTTGTACAAGAACGTAGTTGCGAGCACTAGTTTAATTTATTACCACATTTCGGCTTTCAAATCGGAGTCTAGAAGATAGATATTTCATTAATACATTAATCATATAACTTCACCTATAAAATATACACATAAAATTAATGCGGCTTATAAATTTCTACTAAAAGTTATTCCATTATCTCGATTAGTATTCAATAAAACATTTTCAAATAAAATTCCTTTGTATCGTTCGCTAACTTTGTTCACAAGACTTAAACAAATGGAGCTACTGACATGAGTAAATCCATTTCTATCATTACATCACTCCATTAACTAAATGACACTCGCTGATACTTTATTTTGTTGACACGCTGTCTGTGTGTTGAACTGTAAAAATAACTATCTACTTCTAGAACATTACTTAATACACAATTCGAAAAATGACTATCATCAAATTTTTGTTTGAAACTAGCTTCTACTCGTGACTACGTTTGCGTTTAATATCTTGGAATACTACTAAGTACACACACAAGAAAAGAAAAGAAGCTCTGATAAACAAGGGCTACGGGGCAGTGGAAGGGTCACGCTTTCTGACAGTCCACGGATCCCAAGGATTGACCATCAAATCGGTGGTGATCTTACAAAGAACGGGCAGAAGGATGCAAATCCACGATAGTGTTTCATATGCTATAGTGGCAATATCGAGGCACACTGACACCTGTTTCTACTATACCGACGTGACAGACGACGCGGTTAGTAGGTTCATCCATCAAGCCGTGACCGCTCCGTCGCGGGACATTGTGGATTATAGTCTAAAAATGGCCATAAAGGATCATAATAAAACCGCCATAAAGGCAATAACATCATTAAAAAATCCATTTGAAAATAGTAAATGATTAATTCAAATAAAAATAAAAAAAAAATATCTTAGAATATATTTTATTCACTGAGGGATGAGTTTAATGAAACGCGAAAACTAAATATTTTAATTATAAAATTCGTTTGGCAACAATGTTATAGGCTATCACCCCTGTGCATGCGTACCGTACCGCTTGCTCAACTCATACATTGCTGAATGTGTAGTGCTTATAAAGATCATAGTTTCTTAAATGAATCCAGATTTTTTTTAAATAAGGAACAAGTGTCTACAAAATAGACCTAAAAAAATATAGTAATCTTTTGATGAGCGTACTACGGTAGACCTCTATTATCTAATGTATATAAATCAATACATATAATAATAATGTAAATGTAACGTGTTTGTACTTTTTACATTTTTGTGATAAAAAATTGTTGCAGGCATCTTGCAATAAGAAATAAAATACATTTCTAGAAATGTCCCTCCATCCGCCTGTTTATTTGAACACGCATCACTAGTAAAGCATTGGGTTCACAATAAAACCTCAGCAGGAAAATTATAAAGTATACCATCAAGAGTAACGTACTATTTGTTTTATTAAAATCGGTTCACTCTATCAGAAGTTATTGTAATTTCAATGACGACGCGACTTAAGTACGAGAGAAAAGTAGATTTTATTAATCATGTTTTTTGCGTTACGTCCCACGTGGACGGAGTCGCAAGCACAGCTACTATTCTATAAGTTTTGACATTTTACTTCTATGAACTCTTTATAAGAAATGTCAAAATTTTTCATTGACCTTTGATCTAGTTCAAAGAACTTACTATAAGAGACAATGTTCCAATCAATTGTAATATAGCTATCATATTTTCAATTCAAAAATAATTCTCTATTCAATAAATAACCTTCAATTGTAGGTATTCGCAAAGGCTTCGTGACGCGTATCAGTGATCGGTTGATATTTGTGAAATGGAATCGTCAGGTGATCTTTATCGCTCAGACAATGGTATTTTTTTTTTTATACTATTGGCGGCAAACGAACATGCGGGTCACCTGATGATAAGTGATCACCGCCGTCCATGGACACCTGTGAAACTAGAAGAATCACAAATGCCGTTGCCGGCCTTTAAGAAAGGAGTAGGCTCGTTTCTTGAAAAATTCTCATATCTTTTCGTTAATATTTTTTGTTCAACTCTAGTTTCAAATTAATTGTAATAATAGGAACGTGTAAAGGCTTCGTCGTGGTTAAATATTTGATTAATTCTATATTACTAACAAAGATTTTCTGTTACAACGCTTCAAACATATAAGTAAGTACTGTCTTTGTAAATAACAAAATAAATAAATTACTACTTTTGTTAAGAAGTTTGAGAATGTATGGTATATTTTTGTAATTCTTAATGTGATATTAAATGGAGATGTTTATAGTTAATTTCGCATTTTTTTATACTTTATAGGTATTAATGTTTAACCACATCTAATGTAAAATGAGGACGTCATCTAAGACGGTAACCATGCCAAACCTAGGGGGATAAAGTAAAGCTGTAGGAACTGCACAACTTGGAGGTGGTAGCTAGGCAGGCGGATTTGGGGCCTCTTTCTGCGAGGAGGTCGTCTCAGAACAAGGCAGCTGAGAGGGCCCACGAGGAGGATCCTCTAAGCGGCTCTCTCCGCCAACGGAGGACCGGTAAGAGGTGGCAGTTTGCCCGCCTAGAGACTTCCGGAGCTAGGGAAGATGGGTCGGGGGCCTATCTTCTCAGTGCATAGATGTACACAGCTGTCTCCTGATAAAACAGTTCCCGGTGGTGGCATTTTATGCCACCCATTGGGGCAGCACGATATAATCTATAAAGATCTCGCAAACTATAGCGGCATACGTGCACTGTGGGGTTTTAGGCAGGCGGATTAGCCTACCACTATGCTATGTTTTCATCACGATGGTTTCCTTTACCGGAAGCTCCGAATCAGTTGTAAGAATTCGAACTTACCTCCATCACGGCTGTGTACAAACACACTATCAACTAAGGCATCATATATTTATAATAATTACTAGATGATCCGACCATTCGTTGCTGTGACTCAGTTATTATATGTTACATTAAAATTATGCTAAAGTATTTATTATTACAGTGTAATGAGTCTGCTTAAATACTTAATACAGAAAAAACAAGATTACGTATTAAATACATCAACAGAACACGTGCACCATAAAATAAAATGGAGTTGAAAAAGGAATTCAAAATTAAATCATGGTGCCGTCTATGTCATATCTATAACAATCGTTACTACAGTTTTCTGTCAACAAACTAATTTACAGTGCCATCTATCTATACGGGACTATGAAACTTACAGTTAATAACGATAGTCAACATTGACAACATTTAATTCTTAATTGAAAAATATTGAGACTGTTCGGGCACTTTCATATTCTTCATAATATGTGGGACCGTGGGTAGATCGCGATACAGAGCTCGCGCGATTGCGACACCTACAACAGTTATTTGGGCTTCTTAATTTGTAGCGGGAACTTTACGCTGCCGAACTTTATTGGTTTTGTTGTGGTCTTGTCCTCACATTTCAATAATAAGCATTTTACAATAATTGTGTGTATTTGTGTATGACCGTGCATTTAAGAACAACAGCCAGATTAGTTGTCTGCCTTACATTAGGAGTATGGAAATACTGAACTGAGGGACAAAGCAGGCCATATCGGGTCCGTTCTTACCCTCCTGGCTAAATGGTGCAAGAAGAACACCGAGGGTCCTTAGTCAGTAGAAATCTGACATTCTCACCTAGGTTGCTCGGCTAGGTCTAGAATCTGAAGAGTATTCCCCGCGAAAAGAAAAAAAGCCATCTCGGGTACGTTAGATTTTTGCGAAAACAGAGACCAATAATCGAAGTATAAATTATCCTCTCTCTCTCAAGTTGAACTAATAATACATAAGTGACAACTTTCATGAAGATCGGTTGAGTAATTTCGAAGTGTATAAAAAACAACACTGGATTTTTATATACTTAGATTATAATTTATAATATTAGGATAGATTGGTCTCCAATTACAGTAAATACTATTAGAAATAGACTTAATTATCTGTAGCATTTAACTTGCAAAATGCTTCTCTTGCAATCACCGCAGAACTTTAGCTCGCAGTAAACGTTCGTATTTGTCGGATACTCTCCGGCGCCTCAGAGGCGGACGAGAATCTGCTTTATTTGAATAATTTGATTAAGTCGAACCGCGACGACGCTCCTTTGGTTATTTATAATAAAGAAGAACATGATAACGTTATAAACGAAAGCTTTATTGATCTTTAAATAGCATTATTGTACATAGAGATAACTAATTAAGTTATTAATTAACTTATTTCATCTCATCTTTAACTTAAAGAGTATTAGATTCACTACAAATAAATGAGCACATATGACTAATGATATTAACGCACATATACGTAAAGTAATATTATAACGTCACACGTCAAAATAAGATGGCATATTCTCAATATCGGTGGTGAAAAAGAAATATTTATATGTTGCTTAGTTACGGGAGGATCGGGTTTCATAAATAAGCTAGTTGGCCAAGTTTTAAAAAGGCGCTATCGGAGCGTTTTTGATGTATCAATATTCGACCACAGCTGCAGTGATTTCATCAGCTGTGACAGACTCCAGGCTCAAAATGCACAGCATACACAACACATGGGCTGAGATATCTTAACACCCTCTGGAACAATCTCCCTGATCTTCACTGCAAGGGTATCAGCCTTATTACCAAAGATGGCTTCAGGTATCTCTAACAGATAGCCACCAATGGCCGTCTTTCTCCATTGGATGCTGAGAATTCCGATGTCCCTTATTTCCGTCTTTATTCGTCTCAGAATCTTCAAGTAAGAGAGTACCTTATCCCGTGCTTCATACTTTAGTGTTATTGTTACTGCAGTTGATTTAAGAGCTTTGGAATACTCTCCTTCCTGAAAGCCTGTTTTTCCTTTGAAGATATCTGAGGCCTGCCGTTTCCACCAACTTACTATCTAATATATAAAATATAGTAATACAATATGGAAATTGGAAAACGTTAGACACTAATAATTCTAGACAATATACAGATATTTTTTTGTTTATAAATAATACTGTTGTACTGATCAAAAAGATACTATTAAATTTGTTTTATTGATTGTAACTTTAAAGGCTGTTTAGAAAGACAGTTTAAACATAATTTTAGATAAGTAATGATTTTGTTACCAATTTTCCTAAAAAGTACTAATTGTTCATCGTAAACAAAATAAGGTAGCTATACAGCTCTTACTACATAAGTAACTATATCTATCTCGCTTACGCCCTAGTAGTTTCGTATTTGCGCGAACAGTGCTATCAAAACTCTGTATTTTCTAGTCCGCGTACTAACTACACAGATATCACCAGAGCTGTTTAAATCAAGAGTCCTCAGCTAGAAAAATACTACAAGTCATTGACTTAAAAGTTAAATCTCCTGTTAAAACAACAACAAATTTGTCTTCCCTTTAATCGTAAAACGAAACAACATGTAAACAACAAAATTAAAATATATTAAACACTCAAAAATAAAGGCTTCCCCGCGACGTTTCACAGCTAAATAAACCATAAACGAAGTAAAGTACTCTCGCCCTTCCGTTTCCGTTGTTGCGGAGTGATTGCGTGCCACGCTTATTTCGGATAGGTCAATGACCTCTTTTAAGGGTAAAAACCTTATTAAATTCATAAGAATGTTTTCATGTTTCTTCTGACTTAAAGGTATTTTTTATATTAGCAACCTACTTCTTACAGATTGTTAATAAAGAGTACAAATATGTTTGATATACGTAAATGATGTCCAAAAAATTCATAATGTTTTCATAAATAAACATTTATAGTATTTACGAGCTAGTTAAGTTCGGGAGCGCTAGAATTGTGTTTTTAAAAACTAAAGTCAATTTTAGACCGTTTATTAATATGAACAAAGATTATAAACTTAAAAACTATTTCAATCGGTTTGAGATCTCTAAATCTACGTGTTAAACCTATGAGAGGCGACTCTCCCAAAAAAACCTTATTTCTTACTTATTGTGGCATGCTGACCTAACGTCTAGCTCCCGTCGTGTTCGGAGAACGTTAGGCTAGCTTAACGGGGCATGTAGGTAGGTATAGTAGGTATAGGCGTGTGTATGAGGTCTGTGGGAATATAACTAGCTAATGCTCGGGGCTTCCCTCGCGTATTGAGGATTTAACATATAATTAACTAGCACGTTTTTTTTTTAATGAAAGCGCTGACAGTAGGTTACAAAAAAAGTTAATACGTATTGAATATTTGCTTTAAAAAGGTTACATTTTAAATGCACCGCGCTCGTTGAATGTTCACCATCTTGCTCTTTCGTCTCGCTTTGGTTAGATTAGGTTAGACTCGCGAAACAAGGATAACGCGATTTTGCCTCGGCCGAGAGCGGTGAATTTAGAACGAAACGTTATTAAAACAAAGATTTAATATGTATTTTACTTTTTTGTACTAACATCGCGTATGTCCTGTTTTATACTCACAACAACATGTAAGCAAAATTTCATAATGATTGGTCGAAAAACTACAACATGAAACATGAAAGAATCACAAACCAACAAACTCATATCGACATTTATGATATTAGTAAGGATTAGGTTAATTTTAAAATCAAATTCATCTTTTTATTTGTTTTGTTTCTTCATATTTCAATATTAATAATTATCATATTTTATACTAATCAATCTTTTATATTTGTTACTAAAAAAAGAAACATGCTCGTAGGAATCTCCTCTGTGATTTCATCTGTTTTTAACTAATTCCCAAGGAATCTATAAGTAAAGAACTGGTTTATTTTTAAATTTCTTGCTAATTCCTAATATTGCTATAATCACAGTAATTGTGTTTTGTGTCATAAATGGCAGGAAATTATAATATAAAAGTTATGTCTGGCACTTAAACCGAGTACACTTTTTATGAAATCTTATAAATTTAATAGGCATTTAAATATTCTAGGTCATCATTTCCTTCTGCAAGGCGTGTTTGTGCTTCTTCTAATTATAATTTAAATTCCCATATTTCTTTGTTTTAATTTTTTTCTTGTATTCGTTTGTTATTGTACACGTATTAACATTTTAATTTTTTCAACACACTTTAATTGGATTTCAATAAAATAGCTATAAAATAGTGAAAAATTTTTTGGACGATTATGGGACAGTCAGAAATTAGTCTTCGTAGGTGGTACAGCCACGCTGAGGCTATAACTGGTTTTAGTATTAAGGGGTTGGCTCATCTGGGGTTGTACTATCCAACCCACAGAAACACCCACGTGAAGTAACAATGCTTTTGTTGCTTTGCATTTCGTTCGGTTAGAAGTGACCGAGAGAAGAGAGAGACCGAAGAGAGTGCCGCAGGCCCAACTTCCCCTCTCCCTTCTCTCCCTTCCCCTCCCACCTCCCCTCCCCCACCAACAGAGGCTAGCAACTCTGTTGTGACTCCTCTGATGTTGTTGGTGTCTATGGATGGTGGTTCATAATTTTGCATACAGTTATTTTACACAGGCTATATCCCCATTAATACAGCTTTACTATTTCGTAAAATATAGCATTTAACGAAGTTCTATATTAATGTCTTTTGTTTTTTTTAATTATAATTTCGATGTTACTACTTAAAACCTTGCAACTTTTAGCTATGTTAAATTGTTTTTGAATTTTTCTTGTATGCTCTATAGAAATATGTAGGCGTAATAATACTTTGGACAAGCTTCTATTTACCAGTAAAAGTCTTGGAAAAATCAGTTCAGAGATCCGAGATTTTATCTGATAAACAACAGACGACGAATATATGTGGGATGCAGGAAAGGATGACCTTTACCTATTAGAGGTAATATAGTAAGTAAAGATTATTATTGTTCACTAAATCCCACATGCATAGGCTAAATATACTTCTTCCCAATAACTATATTTTATTGTAGGACTTTTGTAGGTGGTAGAGTCACACCGATGCTATAATTGGTTTCAGCATGAATGGGTCCGCTCGTATGGGGTACTACCACCCTCTCACAGAAAACTGACGTGAAGTAACAGTGCTTGCATTGTTGCATTTCGTTCGGTCACTGAGAGCGCCTGAGGCCAACCTGCCTTCCTCTCCCTTCCTTTTCTTTCCCTTCCCCCTTCCCCCTCTCCCATCAAATCAGGCTGGCAGCGCACTTGCGACTTCTATGGTGTTGCTGGTGTCTATAGACGGTGGTCATCACTTAATACTAAGTGACCCACCTGTTCGTTTGCTTTCTATGATATAAAAAAAAAACTAAAGAACATGACTAAAGTACTGTCAATATGTGCCAAAGTATTAAATAGTGCAGATCGACTGAATAAAACAAAGTAAGCCAATTAGTTTCAAGGCTATTTTCAAAGGATCTAATAGCCAAATAATAATTAACCTACAGACCTTAAAATCTACATTACCGTAATCTTTTTCTAAACAGGAAGCGATTTAATCTGCCTTTCGAAAACAAAAGTATGAGGTAACCGTCTCAGCACTGCTACGATGTAGCCGTCTACGGACTTGTGGCAATCACTAAGTGTAATGGTCGGATGCCATGTCAAACAAATTCCATAAAACTCGGTTATAGAAAAAATAAGTTTTCTTCGACGAACAAAATCTTAAGCTACGCATCGCGTGACCGTGTACTCCGGTCAATAGAAATTTGGGCCATGAAAATTATTATTTTCGAAATATCGTTGAACATATTATAAAGTGTTTTATCAATATAAATAATAATCAATAGCCGGATGTGTATAAGCGAAACATTTCAAAACGGATCTATTTATTGAACTAATTAATTTTTGGTTATGTTATTGTCAAGACAAAGTTAGTGTGAAAGAATGTGTTTGAATTGTACGGAATAATAGCTAATATGTGGGATTCAAAGATCTTCATATAAATAAGATAGTGAGTGAATGAATCTGAACGCAAAGAAAGAAAGGAGATAGAAAAAGTTTTTATCGTAGAAAATTTGATCGAAGAAGACGTTAGTTACTTTGCAGAAATCAATCATTGCACATTATAATGGAAGTTTCTTTGCAATTCCATTTGATGATACACCATAGATTCAAGATTGAAATCAAAGAAAAAAAGAAAAAGTTTTTATTGTTCGAACAGAAGATTTGATTTGATTTCAATAAATGAGGCGTTACTTTGCGGAAATCCATTATTCGATATTGCAATGGACGTTATTTTGCACTTCCACCTGGAATTGTAAAGTAGCGTGCACTATAATATTACTACATAGCTACAAGATACATAAAGAAGACATACATAATATTGATTAATTACATCCAAGCACAACGCCCTCATTCGAGTTAGTCGCCCAAACATCCCAAATCGGCTGAGTGTCTTTAGCGCTCGCCTCAATAGGTCGGTGAAGCTGTAAAGACCATTCCAGGTCAACAAAAAAAAACCTTGCAGTAAGGTTGAGTTTTACTGATCTCCATGAAATAAAACCTTTTGGATATTTACGTCACATTCTGTTGCTAAAATCGAAGTATGTTACTTAAATTGATTTCCTAATTTTATTAATTATATTGTATAAATGACGACCGTGACTTAGTATAATCTTTACAAAGTATTTATTCAACGCTATTGAAATACTTTGTCAATGATCAAAATGTTCCCAATAACTTGTCATTATTTATTTTATTTCGGCAAATTGTATGCTTTGATGTTATAATATATATAAAAATTTTATAAAAATGCGTGTATTATCTTTTTTTCATACAATTTTTCTTGCTGATAACATTACGAAGATTCCGATTTTAAAACATAAATATTATCAAAGTATTTCATCTTAATAAACGATTTCATTAAAGCCATGTTATTTAAGTTTCATTTGTTCAAAAATATATCATAACGAACCATTTATTAGAAATAGAAAAATGATATATGATTATCACCACTAAATAAAAAAAAAAACAGTATATTTTACCTTTTAATTTCACAATTTAATAATGCCCCTCGTCTAGTTAAACGAAACTCAATTTCTCGTCACGCAATACAGCATTTAGGAATCGTAATGCATTTTTTTTCTGGTGCACGTTTGAATCGAAAAAGTTTCATTATTATTTCGTTCTTTTGTACTCGCAAAATTAATACAGTATTTTAAATTTTAAACAAACATAACTATTTAAACTTTTCATCAAATTTCATTATATTATTTATACAGCATGTTTATATTTGTACGGTGTTAAAATAAACAGTAATTTTAACTAGTTTAATGAATAATATTTCATGTTGAAAATATTGTTTTTTAATTTTCAACCATATAATATCCCAAATGAAAAATACAACGTCAGGCTTTGAAAATATGAATTAAAAATACATTTCTAGCCTAAAATATCTCTCGTATACATTGTGATACTTAGTTATTTCTTTCCAACGAACTTTAATTCATATCTATGTTTCTAACTGTGTTTCCTTTATTAAAACATATGACAGTTGGGTTTTTCTCATGTTACGTATTCTTAGACATATTTGTAGTATACATGGTGTTCTACATAAACATTAAGGCTACGTTTAAGTAACTTGAAATATTTGGTAGTATAACAACAAACTTTGATTCGGAATTATTATTCTAAGATTTCAAATACGATGTAGGGTAAAAAAATCAAATAAGCTTTATTCAATATAGGCCCCGAGAAGGCATTTATGAACGTGAACGTTACCACCGGTTCGTAAAACGACCTTCTTCATCGCGAAGAACTGGCTAGAAACTTGATTTGGTCTATCTTTTCACGATATCTTTTTTTTAATAAACATAGATGATTACATAATAATAGCCATGTAGAGAAAAAAACATGTTATATAAACTGCTAGCAGCACTCCTCAACTTCATACGGGTGCAGTGTATATACTAATATGGGACAGTATGGAGTGAGTAATAATATTAATTAATATATACTATTCCGTAGTACATAAATTTGATCTTACTCGATAGGCTTAGCCAGCGTTTGTGTTGATAGCTCACAAAAATATATTTGTTACGACATAACATTACAAATCTTTGAATTTTTTGGCTTTTATGTACTACCATATATATTTATTATACGTATAAACCTTGAATTACTCTATCTATTGTTGAAAACTGTATCAAAATCCGCTGAAGAGTTTAAAAGATGTAAGTGAACAGACAGCGGATGCGATTTCATTTTATACTAGTAATGAGGTGACCCGGCAGCGGCCCGCGTTGTTTTGGTACAGTTAAAAGAATGATAAAGTTAAACGAAATCATGATATAGTATTTATTATTATGGGGTTATAAGTCTGTTTAAAAATTTGATACAGAAACAGTGAGCTTGCATACTAAATCGATTAACAAAACACGTGCAGCACAAAATGAGATGAAGCTGAAAAAGAAATTCAAAATCAAAACGTGGCGCCATCTAAGAAATATCTATAACAATCTGTCCTACAGTTCTCTGTCAACAAACTAATTTAAAGCGCCATCTGTTCGTGACTGATGAAACTTACAATCGATACAATAATCAACATTGTCAATCATTTCATTTCAAATTTAAAAATATTGAAACTCGATAATCGAAATATAATTGTTCTTATCCCTCAAATTGGACCAAATTATACGTAAATGGCAAGGTTAAGGAATTTTGGAGTTCATCAAGAACAAACTTTGGAGGGGGTAGAGGCAAGTTGAAGCTATTACTGGTTTCGGAATGAATGGGTCGGCTCGCCCGCGGTATTACCACCTGACCTACAGAAACACCGACGTGAAGTAGCAGTAGTGTTTGGCCAGTGAGAGCGTCGGACGCCCACCTCCCTTTCCCTTCCCCTCCCCCTTTCACCATACATAGGCTGTCAACGCACTTGCGACTCCCGTGGTGTTGCTAGTACCTATGGACGACGATGATCACTTAAAATCAGGTGACCCACCTCATCGTTTGTCTGTTATGATATAAAAAAAAACAATGACACTGGATTTATATATATTTAAAATCTGATATTCTTATTAACTTCCCTATACACTTTAATATATTTAGGTGATTGTTAAAAGTGTATAAACAACAAAGTGAGTTTTAAAAATAAACCCTTCGCAATAAACAGAGGTTCGTCGTAAACACTAATCTAAAAATAATATCCTTTTTACAGGCGAAAATTTTATATTTTCACATTACTTACTTTTTATCACAAAAAGTACGAATAGTATAAAAGATAAAATGGGAGTATATCGTAAAAGTGTAGCTCCGGTCCTTTTGTCTGTTCGAGATTTTGTTCTTTAAGATGTACCTTTTTGTTTGGGAGAAAGTCACTGACCTTCTTGTAGAAGATTCCTTAAAACTTCATTACGATGCCCTTAATTTTGATGTCGCGTAAAATTTTGACTTCGAGAGTTTATAGGCTCCTGAAATGAGTTTCGCTTAGAGTTTGAGGGTGTTGATAATTACGTCATCTGAGTAAAAATTTAGATTTTTTTTTTTTTCGATTACGCTATTTACCCAGCATGGTCTTAACAGCTTCACCGGACTACTAAGGCGAGCGCTTAAGACACTCAGCCGACTTTATTTTGGCAACCAGCTCAAGGGTGCACGGCATACCTCGGCTTGGCTGTTGCCTGTTGCATGCAAAATCGCGACCTATCTTAGTTAACCTAGCTTACTTTTCATATATGTATGAGTTGTTGAAACGTATATGTGTACCAAGCATACACGCCTCAACAACTCCTTCATATATTTATTATCCGAAAAATCAGAGTTTTTCAGTTCGATAAGGGAAAAAAACGTAAACCCTTCCACTTTCATGTGTAAGCGTGTAGGCGTGCACGTGTGTGGGGGTGATCGTGTAGGCATAATTTAGACATCTGTTTATTTAACTTTGTAATGCTTGTAACTATGGATCAGCTCAGGTCAATCTGTATATTCAATTTTTATGGAACGTCGCAGAGTGTGTATTCGAATAAGCTGCTATTACTTACTACAGTACTTACGCCCTTTTGTTTGTCAAGATTGCTTCTTTAAAATAACACAATGGAACACCTGTTTTTTTTGGCAATATAATATAATCAATAATCAAAATAGAGTGGATCAGTATGTGAACGATAGTGATGTCTGGAATTGACTCCTCTCTGTGCATCCACTATAAGTTGTATCATGTATTGGAAATGTATGTAAAAAAAATGTACCCAATCGAGTTTCTTGCCGGTTCTTCTCGATGGGTGGGTTGTTTTCCGAACCGGTGGTAGTTTTTGACGTTCATAAGCGCCTTATTAGGGCCTAAACTGAATAAAGAATTTTTGAATTTGTTTTTTTTTTAATTTATGAAACATTTTTATTTGAATTATTTAAATTTAATAATTTGTAAATTGAAACTATTAAGATTAGTCTAGTTTTCACGTTCTTTGGCACTACGACCAATGACTATTAATTAATCAAATACAATGGGGTGCCCAAGGTCAATAGAAAATATCAAAATTACACGTAGACAGGCCGCTATACTATGCATTAATAGTCTGTCGCAAGCGTCATACGTTACGAGCATGTCGAGGTCTTTGGTGACGCGAACGTGAACGCGAGTTTTTCCTCTATTAAAAATCCTTAAATGCAGCTAAAGATATTTTCACTTCCGAAAATGCTCTTTGTTTCCTTTTTAGTTACTTGAAATTTAAAGATCATTTAAAGTTTAAAGGAATTTAAAACTAATCTTAGATTTGAAATTAGATAAGGAATTACTAAATAAGTCTATGGTGTGATCGTTTTAAACAAGGTCTTTATATTATCGAGAAAGTCTGGGCACGATGGAGAAATTACCTAAATTGGTTCTATAGCTTTTGTGAATAAATAAAGAGACAAGAAAACTAGGTAGTCTGGAAGGCACATTCATGTTAAATCGATTCAAAAGTTCTGAAGTATCAATGTGGTTATAGAAAAGTTTATAAGAAAAAGTCATGTTCAGCATAATTCTTCTATTGTACAAAGATTTCAGTTTAATTTTTTCAGTCTATCAGAATACGGAGCAAATTTCTTAGAACCTGACAAAGATTCTATACATAAAATATATTGCCAAAGCAATAAGAGATATAGGCACAGTCGCGGATATATATTAAGTATATATTATATTTATCCTCAGTCAAATATAAACTAATTAAATATCCATTTGAATTTGCAATATTTATATCTTGATTAAAACAGAATATTATCTGTATTCTTTAAAAAGTCTGAGACGTGAGTAATTTTATTATAAAAATACTACATAACGATTTACACTTTAATTCTCCAATTAAAATATTCTATAATAAGTTTAATTCATCCGGACTAAATCGTACTGAAGCTTAATTATTTAAATCCGAGCAAGTTCTCGAATGTCTGAAACCGAGTTATTTGTTCTCAACTTTAATTAGATGTTAGTCGATCAAATAGCGTCCTTCATATTTTAATAGGAGATCAGCCAAGTAATAAGAAAAGTTTTCTAACTTGACCGAAATAATAAAATCCGAAATACGTAACAGTGAATGTTAATTTGAAAATAGTATTTCGTTCTCTCTCTCTCTCTCCCTCTCTCTCGTATTCAATACTAAAAATATGTAGTTCAATGGTTTATTTGATTCTCAAATAAAAGTTTAGATTTATTTAGCCTGTGGCGTGCAGCGTATGCTGCGCGCGCGCCTCTCTATACATGGAAGGGAGAAGGAGCGCGCGCGGGGCAGGGAAGCGGCTTGCGGTCCGCGGTCGCGCGAGTGTCCATCGAACCGAGTCAGACGCTACTCCCGTGTTGCTAATTCATATACCGCCAATTGATTCGCGTATAAGCCCGAGAGGCTTATAAGCCCGCCCTAATGAGTTCCGATTGTGACGCGGCCGGGAACGGTTGTGTCCGCGCGTTCGGAGCGATATTTCCATTTTCACGATTATTGTGATACAATGTACACAGTATAGCCTTCGCTATTACTTGAGTGAGTGTTCGGCTTTTTCCGTGAAGTACCGATCCGGCTAACGTAGCGCACACGTGCACCGCACACCTGAGCTACGCGTCTGCGTAACACCTGCGTTCTTTTTCCTGAAATTGAGTGAGACCCTTCCTTTGTATTTATTTATTGCTTTGTTTATTATATTATATTGGTAAATTTATTTGTTTACTCATTAGTTTATCTATTTATTTTCATAGTCCTTTATCCCTTTAGTCGTCATTTCTTTATAACTTTATTTATTTCAATTATTTATTTGTTTAGTTATCCATTTATTTATTTGTTCTAAATCTATGCAAATTATTTACCTTGCCTGTCTTGCTTTCTTCTTCTGGTTCATTTTAAACAGCTATCTTGATCCGCATTCGGGATAGACCCGTAATTAACCGGTTCGGCGTGACCTCTGCCCTTAAGTCAGGGAGGTTGGTTCGTGTCCCCCTCGGGCCACGGAATGACTCTCAAAAACGATTTCGTGTTAGGACTCCACGAAGACTTATTAGCGTCTGGAGTTGACGAAAGCGTCGTCGACGCCATTCTTGCGCGTCATTGTCTCCCGTCCACGGATAACATTCAGTATGTGCCTCGTATAGCAGTTTCTGATACATGTGAGATTTCGGACTTACTGGAGTCACCGCTGAACGAGGCGGATAGAGGACAATTGCTGAGCTCCAGCTCGGAGGCCGGCTCCAAAATGGAGTTAGACACGGTCGTGCCCACCGCATCTCTCACGCCCGCAATTACCGCGCCCTCCGCGAATTCCGCGCCTTCTGCGCAAGACAACGATGACTTGATGATGATGATATCGAAGGCGCCCTCGCCACGGGTCGCGCTCCTCCGACTCCAACCCGAGTACCGAACGCCCGCCAGAAAAATAGTTCGCAACAAAGATAGCGCTCGGGCGCCCGTCACGGCTATACCGCGCTCGAACAGAGCTAACCCCGTCTCACTCTCGCAAGTCGGCGCTACGGACTCCGCAGCGGCGACCAATAAGCCCCGCGCACCGCCTCCGGTTACTATACAGGACAAGTCCAAGTGGACGTCCATTTCGAATAGTTTAAAAAGTCAAAAAATTAACTATACGTCCGCCCTTAATACCCCGGCTGGAATCCAGGTTAAGGTCCTCTCGGTGAACGACTTCCGACAGCTGACTAAATTCCTCCGAGAAGCCAAGTTGGCTTACTTTAACTTCACTCTCGAGGAGGAACGCCTCCTTCGTGTAGTGATTCGTCGCATTCCGTCCGAGATCTCGGTCGAGGACGTGACTGCCTCCCTTAAGGAGCAGAATTTCCCGGTTAGAGAGGTACATCGAATGTACCACCCAAGAACTCGAGCCCCTTACAACATGGTCTTAGTCCTTCTAGACCGCTCTCAGGAGGGTAAGGCTATATTTAGCGTGACCTCCATTTGCAACCTCAACGGCATCACCGTTGAGCCTCCCCGAAAAACCCATACTCCGTCGC
Source organism: Antheraea mylitta (assembly GCA_014332785.1). Classification (NCBI taxonomy): domain Eukaryota; kingdom Metazoa; phylum Arthropoda; class Insecta; order Lepidoptera; family Saturniidae; genus Antheraea; species Antheraea mylitta. Next base: position 4,782,546 of record JACEII010000017.1, on the reverse strand, counting down.
AGTGTCAGAACTGCCAGAGTTACGGCCACTCGGCGCGTAACTGTCACCTCCGCCCTAGGTGCGTCAAGTGCCTAGGTGATCATTCCACAAAGGAGTGCGGGCGTACACCCGACACTCCTGAACCCCCCAGTTGCGTGTTTTGTGGTAACGCGAGACATCCCGCGAATTATCGCGGCTGCCCCCGCGCGCCGCGCACACAACGCCGACAGTGGCAGTTCTGACACTGCGACGGAGTATGGGTTTTTCGGGGATGCTCAACGGTGATGCCGTTGAGGTTGCAAATGGAGGTCACGCTAAATATAGCCTTACCCTCCTGAGAGCGGTCTAGAAGGACTAAGACCATGTTGTAAGGGGCTCGAGTTCTTGGGTGGTACATTCGATGTACCTCTCTAACCGGGAAATTCTGCTCCTTAAGGGAGGCAGTCACGTCCTCGACCGAGATCTCGGACGGAATGCGACGAATCACTACACGAAGGAGGCGTTCCTCCTCGAGAGTGAAGTTAAAGTAAGCCAACTTGGCTTCTCGGAGGAATTTAGTCAGCTGTCGGAAGTCGTTCACCGAGGGGACCTTAACCTGGATTCCAGCCGGGGTATTAAGGGCGGACGTATAGTTAATTTTTTGACTTTTTAAACTATTCGAAATGGACGTCCACTTGGACTTGTCCTGTATAGTAACCGGAGGCGGTGCGCGGGGCTTATTGGTCGCCGCTGCGGAGTCCGTAGCGCCGACTTGCGAGAGTGAGACGGGGTTAGCTCTGTTCGAGCGCGGTATAGCCGTGACGGGCGCCCGAGCGCTATCTTTGTTGCAAACTATTTTTCTGGCGGGCGTTCGGTACTCGGGTTGGAGTCGGAGGAGCGCGACCCGTGGCGAGGGCGCCTTCGATATCATCATCATCAAGTCATCGTTGTCTTGCGCAGAAGGCGCGGAATTCGCGGAGGGCGCGGTAATTGCGGGCGTGAGAGATGCGGTGGGCACGACCGTGTCTAACTCCATTTTGGAGCCGGCCTCCGAGCTGGAGCTCAGCAATTGTCCACTATCCGCCTCGTTCAGCGGTGACTCCGGTAAGTCCGAAATCTCACATGTATCAGAAACTGCTATACGAGGCACATACTGAATGTTATCCGTGGACGGGAGACAATGACGCGCAAGAATGGCGTCGACGACGCTTTCGTCAACTCCAGACGCTAATAAGTCTTCGTGGAGTCATACAGGAAACGTAATTAAAATCAAAAATACGTAATCCCGCGATCGCTAATTACAACATAGTCAGAAATGATCGTGTCACTCGCGGGGGTGGCACCTTAATTTATTATAAATGCTTACTTTATTGTTTGCCGATATATCAATTCCGTTCTATCCAATATGGAAGTGTCAGTATGCAAATTAGGGATAACCGGTCGTCCATCCGTTATAATAGTATCCGCGTATCTCTCGCCAAATAGAGAGCTATTAAAATCCGATCTAGATGCGATATTCTAGTTAGGAGACTCCGTTATTATTGCTGGGGATCTCAACAGCGGGAACGTTATTTGGAACAGTCCGACTACTTCTCGAAACGGGAAGATACTCGACAAACTAAGTGACGATCTCGCGTTTGACGTCATAGCCCCTATGGAACCCACTCATTATCAGGACAACTGTCGCCCAACAGTCAGCTATTTTAAAGAATGTCACGCTTCGGTTACAACTTATTCCAGTCGTACACGAACTTGACTCCGACCATCGCCCGGTAATATTACAGCTAGGTTCAAGTACAGACACCACCCCTCCGCCGGTAAGGGTGGCCGACTACGCGAAACTCGAACGTTCTCTCAGAGGTAACTCGTCATCAAACTTGTTAGATAATATTGCGGACGTGTTAGTGTCAAAAGCTGACGCGGATCTGGCTATCGATTCCCTGGTCAGCTATCTCCAGACCGCCGTCAAAGAGACCTCGAAAGAGGTACAAGCGGTGAATTATCGCCGCTTTATACTCCCAGATGACGTGAGAGCGCTGATCACGGAAAAGAACGCCGCGACTCGAGCTCACGACACGTACCCGTCGGTTGAAAATCGCGATCGCTTACGGTTATTACGCAAACCGGTTAAAGCTTGTATCGCAGATATCCGGGCCGACAGGTGGGACAGGCTTCTGGAGAGTATCCAGCCATCTCACTTGGCGTACTGGAAGCTCGTGCGATCATTAAAGTCAGACGTGACTACTCCTATGCCCCCTCTCGACAGAGGCACCGGGTTGCCTCCCGCGTTCGATAGTTTAGACAAGGCGGAGTCTCTCGCAACGAGTTTAGAAAAACAGTGTTCACCAAACACAGCCAATACTGACTCTATACATATTGGATCGATCGAGTCCTCGGTAGAGCGCGCACTCGCGTCCCCTCCGGCGGATACTCTAACCCCTGTCACCTTTGATGAAGTATCGGATGCCATCAAGCGTTTAAAGCTTAGGAAGTCCCCAGGTCCCGATGGGATCAGGAACGAAGTTCTGAGACTCCTTCCTGATCGCATCATAGCTCTATTGGTCTGCATCTTCAATGCGGCCATGTCCCAGGGTCATTTTCCAGAGGCCTGGAAGAAGGCCGTAATGATAGGCATTCACAAGCCCGGCAAAAAAGCTACGCTTCCCGATAGCTATCGCCCTATTAGTTTATTAGGTACATTAAGTAAACTGTACGAACGGCTCCTTCTGAACCGTCTCCAGACATCCATATCAGAGTTAGATCTGTTACCACCTGAGCAGTTCGGATTTTGAGCCGAACATTCTTGTACGAATCAACTGCACCGCCTCACGGAGTACATTTTCTCGAAATTTAATGCAGATTCGGATCCTAATCCGTTTCCGACTAATCCTAATCCGAAACGTTCAATAGCAGTCTTTTTCGATGTCGCGAAGGCTTTCGATAAGGTATGGTGTGGGCGAGCAGCTATCGGGTTCACAAATGAAACACTTACACGTGAACAATATGATGTATATTGGCTCAATACACGTATACAAGAAGAAGGAGTACTTGAAGGAAACAACACACACAGAAAGTTGAAAAAGCAATCACTAGAGTTATATGACAACAGAGGATCGTGCGACGTGCGCTTCGCGTCAAAGTGTAATCGAAATGCACGCGTGGCGGTGCCGGCCACTCCGATGCGCCGACGCAACGCGCTGCGCATGCGCGGAAAGGTTCCTGCGTCTCGCACCCCGCACTCTCCCCCGCGCATCGTTCGCGAGTCACACCGATCTGCTTACTTTAACAATTTATAATTTTAGCGTTATAAAACTATTACAAATGTATGTACGCGCCGCTACATGGCATTCAGGGCTCATACATAAATTGATTCAGTTTTGCATCTCCGATAGGTTATTTCACATATAACGCGACTATCTCACCAATAGGTCCTTCTGCTATAGAGTGGAAGGGGAATTATCCTCATCCCACCCGAAACGCTCGGGTGTGCCTCAAGGATCCATTCTGGCACCCACACTCTTAAATCTGTTCGTCAGTGACCTATCTCGGCTTCCGGAAGTAGATGTAGGTTGTTATGCTGATGATACAGTCCTCTACGCTTCCGGTGGGCATCCGAAAGTTCTTAAGACACGCATCAAAAAAGCCGTTAGCACACTCGGTGATTGGTTTATTCGATGGCGTATAGAAGTAAATCAATAAAAATAAGTAAATACCAGCCTGTCTTTCCAAACAGAGCGTGTTCACGTCCACGCCCGCGTAACCACAGATCACGCCGCCGTGGTCTGGGGGTAAATTTCGCTCCCGCACACCAGAGTAGGCCCCCCTCGGCAGCGACTCAAGCCTAGGTCCGTTCCCTCGGCGTGGAGCCCTTGAGTACGCTGCTCGCGCGATACAGTGACACAAAACCTTACATCACTGCTACAACATTACACATAGCACCTATACGCACATGCACGCCTACACGCTTAGATGCTGTTTCTCTTTTTCAGAGAAATAAAATAATATCCTATATAGTTTAGAGGAATTTATCCGACACAAAATACATATAGGAGTTGTTTGATGCACGCATGCTTGGTACACATGCATGTTTCATTAACTCATATACGTATATCCAGATAGTTTATCTTAGGTTAACTCAGATAGGTCGCGATTTTTGCACAAAACAGGCGACAGCCTAAGCCGAGGTGTGCCGTGCACCCTTGAGTTAGTCGCCCAAACATCCCAAATCGGCTGAGTGCCTTTAGCGCTCGCCTCAATAGTTCGGTGAAGTTGTAAAAACCTTTCCAGGTAAACAGCGTTTTCAGTTCGAGAAAAAAAAAATCCCGCCCTAATAATAAAAATACCTTGACAAATGATACACCTAAGCCTTACTCGTAGATCACTTTATCTACTGCTGAGAATCTGGTGAAAATCCATTCAGTAGTTTTTGAATCTATTGTGAACAAACAGACAGACAGGCAAAAAATTTATTGTAGGTGGTAAAGTCACGCTAAAATTATTACTGGTGTCAGCATGAATGGGTCGCCTCGACCGGGGTTACCAACTGACTCGCAAATACACCGATGTGATGTAATAGTGCTTGCATTGTTGCGTATTTTTCGGTCAGTGAGAACGCTGGATGTCCACCTAATCTCTCCTCTCCCCCTACCCTTAAATACAGGCTGGCGACGTACTTGCGACTCCCCTGGTGTTCATCACTTAACATCAGGTGACCCGCCTGTTCGTTTGCCTACTATTATGTAAAAAAAAATCGATAAATCTTGAAGAAGCCAAAGAAGACCTTGTAATAAACAAATAAATGACACCACTTTTGCCTTTCTTTAAGCTTTGGTCTTTAGTTCTTATATTACATCGATTTAGTTGTTTTCACAGATTTTATTCAAAACACCTAGTCACCGAATTGTATACGGGAAAACCACTTATAGCTTATTTATTAACCAGAATGACTTAAAAATATAGCGAAAAATAATAAAAAGGTTTCAATTTGGCTTGGTTTGTCTCGTAATAAGAGCTGACATATAAAACCTAACCAACCGGTAAATACAACAAAATATTTTTTGTATATTGCAAAATAACTACGACTTTGCATTAAAACATTTTGTTTAATTACTTAACAGTCAACGAAATCATATCATATGATAATTAATAGTCATACACGATACGACAGTAATTAAAAGCCAACACCATCATTATATTTGTCCTTGTATGATCAAAGTAATGCTTAGTAATTTACGTACATAAAATTATGGGCTAAATAAATTGATAAACCAAGTATCTGTATAATTTACATACAATGCTAAACATGAAATTTATACTTAATAATAACTTGAAGTTACTACTTTAAGTTATGGTAATAAAATGTTAATATTAAGTTACATATTAACGAAGAATAATTTGCGTCCCAAAAATCTGCTACTATTGTCTGTTTTTTTGTTCGCGATAAACTCAAAAACTAGTGTAAAGAATTAAAATCGGCTGAGTGCCTTAAGCGCTCGCCTTAGTAGTCCGGTGAAGCTGTTAAGACCTTGCTGGGTCAATAGCGTGGTCTTTCGAAAAAAAAAAAAGTGTAAAGAAAATAGTGTAATGCGCGTAACAGTAATACAATGCAAGGAACGCGTACAAAATGGCGGACAGATGGACGGACGGAAAGTACAGGCATGTTATTGAACTATGGAATTGCTAATAATTCACAGGTTGGTTTGACAATGGGATCACCTCTCCTGTTTTTTAATTATTCATAGCAATAAACAATTGTACTCAGAAATGTAAGCAATAAATAACAACATACTTCTTTAAGAACAATCCGCTCCGCCGCCCACGGATTAAGAGACTACTAAAGCCTTAACAACATATAATTCATTAACTTTAGTGCTCTCTGATATTGATTCCACTATATTAATGCATTTACGTTGACAAATCTGTTAAAATCATACTATTATACCTTATACTAATTTAACGTTTCGATCATAGCAAGCCCCGCAAAATGCGGCCATATAAATTTGTTTGCAAAATAGAAAATTTACCTAAATTCGAGTAAAAAGGCGAAGGGCGAACTCAAAACGTACCTCGCTTATTCACTCGCCATCCGAGCTACTTTATTGGAATTGTACCTTAAAAACCCTTTCCCTATCGAGCTCCTAACATGTATGTAGATGCTTATTGGAAACCTTTCCTTTGTGTTGAAACGCGTGACGTTTTGTATACGCTCTTTTTACTTTTTCAGCAAACTATTGACAGACGTCTAATAGCCTACCTACATAAATATATCGATGTATTTATATTTGGTTGTGGAAAATGGAATTCCTTAGCATAGAATTTCTCTGAAATATTTATATAATTCCGTTAGATAATTTGTGTTCCAAGGATAAATATTATTATAACATATACTAAAAATACACTGCTTCGAAACACTGAGGATGTATCAAAAATTAACAAGAATTGTTAAATATCGCGTTATATACAATAAAACCTTTAAGAGTTATGAAAGAATGGCGATGCATCAATGCGCGGAACATACACACATTAAAGTTTCGCTCTAAGCACTGTAAACAACAAACCATTTAATTTTCTAAAATCTTTGGACGTTATCAGGATGTTATAAATGAAATTTCAATTCTATTCTAGAGATTTCAACCCCTCGTTTCCATATATAAGGAAACCGTGGTGCGGTTAATGACAGTTCCGTTCTTGACACCGAAGCGAATAAAAGGAAGAAATATACAAAAGTAGTAAGTAATCTTACTTAATCACAGAGTAACTTTATAGGGTGTTTAATTTTTTTCAGAAAATGCTTTATTTGATCATTCTATATATATAAAAAAATACAATCAATTGAAATCAATTACTTTTAACTCAAACTTTAGGTATATTCGGCAAAATATGGTACAAACTTATATTCAAACAAACCCATATTGGCTACAATAATACTTAGTTAAACCAGATTTAACTTAGTTTAGCTAGTCGACATTTTCAAATATAATAGGTATATGTTTTGTTATAAAAATGTTAATATACTATTACATTTTGAAATATAATAATACTATGATATATTCGAGTACTTATTTTTGTAGAAATGTTACGAAAATGTAAATAATTGACTTTAGTATTTAGCATTTGCTCTGCTCCTTCCTAATTATTTGGAAGTTCTGTATAATTTTTGAATTACATACTTTATGTTATACGTAATCAATTTTAATTCATCCGTATTTTCATATGGCGTATGTACATATGTAATGTTCTTTGTGAATTTGTTTATATTTATATACATGTAGGAAGAAATGTTTACTGATACGGGTTTTCTTTAACCACGGCCATAATAATATTATAAGTAAACACAATTATTTAGTGAAATTCTAAGCAAACAAACAAAACAAATAACAAAACAAATTATGTTAATATAAACTTTGCTAATCTCAGAAACGTCACAGAAATACTCCTTTATCACACACTCCTTGTTCCTATGCTGTACACTCAAGGCCCGTCAAGTTAATCGCTCACTCACGACAGGTCACTAAATACCCACCCACTCCGGTAACTGGGTCATACTGCAGACGGATTGCTTTAATAATAATATTGCTACAAACACAAATTGGATTTCATTGAGAGATATTAATGTTTTTTTTAATCCTATCTAATGGATTCAATAAATCGGAATTGTTTTGTAACAAATTAGAGGTTACATTACAGATATACGTTTTAGAGCATAGGAAAAAAATACTATATCATTTGAGATATAAATTGACCACTTATTATTTAATTAATTTACATACAATATGTGCAATCTGGAGATCCTCGCCAGGAATGAAGTCCTTTACGCTTTTTCTTCAAACCCCAAAGTAATTCAACATGAAGATTTAGATTGCCTATAATTGTATATTTTCGTAAAGTAAGAAAAAAGCGTTACATCTTTCATGCAACTGCGCCTCTTTCTGTCGTATACAAGTGTACAAACACAACGCTTTATTCTGACGTGACGATTTATACCAGTTAACTCCTACCGCAT
>JACEII010000017.1:4760922-4774576 GCA_014332785.1 Antheraea mylitta | reverse complement strand
CGCTTTATTCTGACGTGACGATTTATACCAGTTAACTCCTACCGCATGCCGCGTTAAAGTATTCCAAAAAGAATAAATATGCAAATAAATAAATAATTAACAATATATATCCAATGTTTAGGTAGCGCTATCAAATGTTACCCAACGCTTACTTTTTTATTCATGACAATAAAGATTATTTATTATATGTTCATAATGAATTACACTGTTGTATTATTCTCCATTAACAGTTACAATAAATTCTTGATGATAATCTTGGTATTGGGTAATTTGTGGGAATAACACAACGATAAATATTATTCGTATTTCGATTTTCTTGTTTTCTTGTTAATAATGTAATGTAAAGTAACAATCAATAAGCTTTTTAAGCAGAATTAATGTATTATTATTGATAGTTATGAAAAAAAGAAATTATTGTCAAGAACAAAAATGATTAACTCTCACGTATTTCGTAGTTCTTCGCTTTGTACAAGTATGTTTATGTTCTTCAATCGGTATAACATTTGCAGGGCTAAAGGAAAAATTTGCTAAGTCCATTTTTTTTTTTAATTTTTTATAGATTTATTTTTTTCTCTTCTTATTCTTCTATTCTGCAGACTCTTTACCCGCATCTTTATTTTGCTTTCACTTTTTTTCTTTTTTATTGTCTGCGTTAAAAATCGTATCTGTGAGCAACTATTGCGTGTTTTTTTAATTATTTATTATTTTAACTTAACTACTTTTGTTTTATTTGAATTAACTATTTACTATACTAGAGTGGATTTCTTAATGCTGTTATTGCTTTTCTATAGTTTATAGGTACAAAAATACTCAATTCATAATATCTAAAACAAGTGTACGCGCGTTGTGACACATTTTTTATTGTTGTTGTATCTCTTCTTTAATAGTGAACAACAAATTCTGTGATATGACTACGTCTCTACTTATAATATTATTAGGCATACTTTATTAAAAAAAAAAAACAATTCCAAAATTTCCTTTCAAAATCATTTATTGTAATGTATTCAAGTGCACCTCAAAATACTTTTGTAATTAAAATGTCTCTTCTGTAAAATTTTGTAAATGTGTCTTATCCAGTTTTTTCTGTAGCCCTTTAATTGCTAAATTACAGTATTGGCATATCTTTAGTTTGTTAACTGCTTCACTCCTAAAATCTAAATATTACTAACTAACCTCTGCCCGCTACTTTTTCCACGTGGAATAGTTACTTTGGGCTAACGCTAACATGCAGTTAAAACTCTCAAGAGGAAAAAAATGTTGAAACATTCTTTATTAGTGCTCCGCTCCTATTGATTTTAGCGTGATGATATAACCTATAACATTTCTCGATAAATGAGCTATAACGCTGAAAAAATTTTTCAAATCGGCCTAGTAATCCCTGATAATAACCCCTACAACGTCACAAACTCACAAACTTTACCTTTTTATAATATTAGTATAGATTAAATTAGCTAATTGCCACGTTAATAAATAAGTGTCAGTTTTTTAAAATAGCATAATTCACATAATATAAAATCTAACCCAGTACCTACTAGGGCTCAATATTATATTATTGTCATTTAATCCTGAACAAGAATCTATAAACTTTAAGCCAAGGTTAACGCTGTATAAATTACTACCACATAATACATTTTGACAAGACCCGACTCTAGATTAGTGTCGAATGTAATTAAACATAGCCATAGTATCTGTCTTGTATTATCACAATTACTTAGGCTAAGTGGAACACCTGTAATTTAGGTCTGCGAAGTTTGAAATATTACCGACGCTTCTGACAACTGCGTACCTATTGTGTGATTTTCAAGTTTATTCTGACATCATTTCAGGAATAATTTAGTATATTTCAGGAACCATTAATTAATGCGTTATTAGAATTATAGTCAAAAATAGATTCATAAAAAGCGATGAAGCTATGTTTGGACACGATGTCGATGGATGTAGCTGCGAAACTTTGCAACTAAGTCGGATATCCCGGTGAAGGAAAAAATAGTGTTTTTTTTAATATATCATATAGGAATCACAATATAGGCAATGGAACAGGAGGGTTACCTGATTTTAAGCCATCATCGTTGTCCATAGACACAAGCGATACCAGGGGGAGTCGCACGCGTTGCCAGCCTGTGTTTTGGGAGAATGTAGGGAAATGGGATGGGGAGAGATGTTGGAAGGAGGGAGAAAAGAGGGGACATGGGTCTTGGGTACTCTCAGTGACCGAACGAAATGCAACAATACAAGCACTTTTACTGTACGTCGGTTTTCTGTGAGAGGGTGGTACTAACCCGAACGAGCCGACCCATTCGTGCTGAAATCAATAATAGTTTCAGCATGGCTTTACCTCCTATCCGATGAAACCATGGCATGGTGGTAGGGTTTTTTCTAAGCCCACCTGGCTAGGTATCATCCTCAAGTTGAATATCTCTCACTAAGCACCTATTGGTGTGTTCCGCTAGATACAACTGAGAGCCAGTTCCCTTTAGCTTTGACGTGGTTACAATTTTAGATCACCATCGACATTTAAGACAATGAAACCTAAAAATACAAAAAAGAATCGGTAATTTCTTTGCAATATTTGTTTCAGACCAAAAAGAAATCTATGACTTTATCTTAGAAAAAATAAGCAGTGATTAAAGATCAAGCCATGAACCTTATTTAATGCATACAATTACAGATTAAATCAGGATCTGTTGAAGATGAATTATCTAAAGGATTTATCCAGTTTTAAAATTTACTACAATAATCCAGAAGTCCTACAATAAATGTAAGACTCTTTTAAATCTTCGTCAGATAAAAAACACGCGTAAGAGTTTTCTTTGAACTGAGAATAAACGCATTCGAATAAAAGCCTTTAAAGATTATAGGAATGTCTTGACAAAAAATACGAAATTATTTTTATTTTAAACCACACGAAGATTTGATATGTCGCTTATCTATTATTACTTATGTAAATATCCTTTAAAAATTCCGCTATATTCTTAAAATAGTTTTGCAACTTTGAATAACTTTATAATGCTAGAGATATTTAATCCTGGTTAACATTATACATGTCGATACTTTGATGAAAAAATGTAAGCTGATAAACTATATTATAAATTCTATAGTTTTATTTAAGGTATCGAAAATCATATTTAATGAGGTCCTCAGAAGACATTACATGTAAGTCGAATACACTACTACTCTTGGTTTGGTACATCATTATCCCTGTAATATATCGGTTCAGTCTTTTGTTTCCACCCACACCCAAAATATACAATATATAGGCTTTTTTGTTACTTAATTATAGGGCTTTATATCGTAATTTTGTAATTCAGTCTATCGACGATCAAAATCATTAAGATATAAAAATTTCCAACTCATTGCTGACTGAAACCTAACAAAAACTTTGAAAATGACTTGTGTGTGAATGTCTATACTACTTTAGCCCATTTTGAAGCTATTAATACTCCCTACATTGGTCAGTTCCGAGTTTAGTGGAACACTATTAAATGTCAGAGAAAGATCACCCTAGTTACCATATCAACGTTAATTTGATTTGATTAGTCCAAAGGATCCTGGATCTTTGAAAACATGTTCGACATAAAGTATTCATAATTTTAATTACCATTGATAAAGTTTCCAGTGAAATAGAAGCCAACCGTAATCGCAAACAAATAGTAAAGCGTACTTTTACCATTTTAATTGTCTCACTAATTGCTGGTTTATTGAGGAGGTGTGAATCAATAAAGACACAACAATATTAGTTATATGGTATATATTTTGTATGATTTAGTAAACACAACTATTACATCAATTTATGCGTATGTATTCTACGATCGGTTGGAGGGGACTGAAGCAGGCAGCGTCGGGCGTGTGCCTAGCAATTTGTCTACGTAGACAAATTGCTATGCACGCGCTATACTGTATCGCTACAAACTCAATGATAAATTCACGACCCAGTTTCTCTAACAATTTTCAAGTTCAGTTCATCGCATATTCCTTTGTCGTCACTTCCATATAATATTTTCATAAATTATAAAATCTTGTAAGTACATAAGCAAGGCATTGGACTAGAATCCCTAGGGTAGGTGGAGATTTGGTCGACCTACGCAAGCCTGACGAAGATCTGCATTCGCAGAAGCTAATAAGATTGGGTTTATGTAACGCAAACGTAAGCTAACGACAGAACGAGATGGAAAGCACCATATCTACCATTTGCCTCAACAGTTTGGGAATATAGGATTTTAATAAAGAGAGAAAGATAAGCACATTAAAGGTTAATATTATATAGATTTACTGTACCATTTGTTTGGCAAGTTTTATGTCTAGGACGTACGGTTCTCCAATGCAAAAGCTTATTGTTTATTTTTGACCTCAGTTGTAAGCTACAACGTTCTATTATTATGGTGGAAATATTTTACGACGTATTACATTTTATAACATTACATTCTTATAACTTTTTACAATTATAAATGTCTAACGTCCAATAAAATATATTTTTGCAACACTTTACTAACAACGCTTATCACACATACATATCATTATACACACACAGCTATAATACCTATGTACAAAACTTCACAATCGATTTCTAGTGAAGTTTATGTAAAATGATGACTATAGATAGTGCGTTCCACTTAGTACTAACGACGATCACGCCTACGACAGCGAGTTTACCCGTTCCACTTGGTCCAGAGCGTTACAACCGTAAACCCAATTAGGACGCATCATGGGCGTTTTGAGCTTTCAGGTAAATAATACAAATAGCGATCTAGAAAAATTAAAGCAAAAGATTTAAGAGGTAAAGTTACAATTTGTAATTCTTAACAGTAAATTTTAATAATTATTATTTATTTGATTGAAGTATACTGAAAAAAAAAATGTATAATTCAATTTTTATATTTAATTTTAATACAGTATTTAATAAATTTTAATGCAAATAAAATGATTTTTTTTTCACTAAACGCTATGTAGAACTGCTAAAAGGCTATTTCTCTTCACCTTGAGCGTTTCATTGTTAATGACTTTTAATATCAGTGCATATGTTATTGATATCGGAGCGGCGCGGCGGGAAATTTATCAACCGAAAGAAAATATACCAAAAACAAGATTCAAGAGGGATATGATTAAAAGTGAAAACTACCCTATCGGCTACGTGTTTTTCTTAGGATCCTGCTATACTATTGAAGAATACGAGAAACTGACCAAAGACGAAGACTTTTGACGCATCGACGTGTTTTTTAGTTATCTGCTAAAAAAAAGAATTTAAAAACTGTGTTCCACAAAATATTACGTGAGACACGCAATATCACAAGTAAAATTAATTTCAATACTTTCTTTGCAAGAAAAACATTTTCTTTGTACGCCGATTTTAATACTCTCATCACTCGTGTTTCAACACCGTCTCATTGAATTGAAATATTGTACCCATATGTCACAACTGGAATATTCTGAAAAACCGGAGTGTCACATTTTTCTGTCTTTTTTCTCTAGTCGCTATCAATTCAGCTTGCTTAAATATATTTGCACGTTACGCTTAAAGGAGCCGGTGACATAATGAATCTATGTAATTATTTAATTTCGTTCGAATTCGATTTCTATATCAAAATATATTATGTAGTGTTTATTATTATTTGATCACTCAGACATACTATGTGTTCGTATCGTATCGACATATATATATATATATATATATATATGTCTATGTAATTGCTTTATTATTATAAAAGCTACGGAATGGGTTTCGATCTTTTTTTTTCTTCTAAAGCACTTGGTCCTGATTTTAAAAGAACATCATTATATCTTTCTATAATCTCTAATTATTTAACATTAAATTTTATGATACTACGATTTTGGAAGCATTGCGCTTCAATATAATGTTTTCTTGCCGTGAAAAAGTGGGACAAGTGGTGTAGTATTTATGTTTCTTCTTCTGTGCATTAAACATGTTGTTAGGGTATTAATAGACGCAGACGAAGTCGCGGATACAATTAAGTATTACAGATAAAAATGAATACTTTATTACAGTTTTTTAGTTTGTACATTGGCAAGATTAATTCATATGGTATTTTCTTCCAGCTAACCAACGATAATGCTATCAAAAATAAAAATTATTGTAGGTAGTACAAATATTAAAAAAAAAACACGAGGAATAATGAATAGAATAATAAATACAATAATTACGCTTCCACAAACATTATTTTATTGCAATCCTCTTATTTTAATTAGGTTAATAATATAACATAAGGTGACGTTTTTATATTTGAATCCACTGTTTACTAGTTAGGCTAGAAAGGTACTTGTATTCAAATCGCTATCGCCAATCATATTAGAAGCTAGCTCCCAAGTAGACAACACTGAGGGCTGCGGTCTGCGTTAATTAACTACTGACAGAAAACTTATTACAATAGAACAGAGCAATTTAGAAACTATTTATCAGTATAATCACCCTAAAATTATAACAAGAGCAATTTATTTTTTGTATTGAGTTTATATGTATACTGATTTTGACTTTAAAATGAATAATAAATATACGTTTATTATATTGAAATTGTTCAACAATGTCTTAGTAAATCTATTGTTAAGTACTGAAGATGATATTAAATGACATGAATGCAAAAGCAAAAAAAAAATTACTTGATGTTTGTTATAACAGTGATCAACAAGAAATTTGGCTTAGTCCGGTGAAGCTGTAAAAATCCACCAGTCAGTAAAAAATATGCGAGAATTGCGTCTGGCTTCTCTATTTTAAATGTTAATTTCATACAATCATATATACTATAATCTATACTATATTATTATACATGCTATACCGACCCTACTCAGATGGGATAAGGGTAAGAAGAAGAAGAAGAAACATATAGTGGTACAACAAAATTATCCCAAGGAGGGTTGATGACAAGTAGGCAAATCATACATCACAACATGACAAACATGTTGTACCGACCCTACTCAGTTGGGAAAAGGGTAAGAAGAAGAAGATACTATATTACTATATTTACTATAACAATAAGAATAATATAATAAAGAGGTAAAGTTTGTGAGTTTATGACGTTGTAGTATTTTGGACTTAGAAAGTCACGTTATTTCTCTATATTAACCCGAAGATTGAAAAGAGTTATTTGTGGTAGTTGGAATTCCAAAATCGAACAAAAAACGGTCGAACGAAAACGTTTCTTACGAACGCTGCCTTAACGATGAGAGATATATGATTGAGTTCTAGAGAATGATAATGCCTGCAAAAAGGTCAGCATAGGTGTAACTTTTATATTTCATTCACATAAAATAGTACTTTGTAAATGTTTACCACCAACGAAGTGAGTTTGGGAGCTAGTTAGATCTACTAGATAAAATTCGCTATTGTTGAATCTACAGCTATATAATATACGGCGCACTCTGACGGACCGGTGGGACTCTCCAATGTTGGCTCGCTGGATACGGCTACATGTAGTCGTACAGTGAATTTCCAACATCATCGGGCGTCCACCCGAACCTGCCCACTTTTTATTTTTATTTATTTATAATTTGATATTATTACACAACTTAAACTTGTAATTATAGCAAAAAATATGGATGTAATCGTATGATGAGTCTGAATTAAATGATATATTATTATTATTATATTTCGTTGTTTGAAAAAAAAATAGTTTCACATTTAAGTCACTCTTATTAAGAAGTTATAATCAACAAGATTTTGCCTGTGGCCTTGCTTGCTTTTTTTTTTTTTTTTTTTTTCTCGAACTGACTACGCTATTGACCTAGCAAGGTCTTAACAGCTTCACCGGACTACTAAGGCGAGCGCTTAAGGCACTCAGCCGATTTTATAATGGTAACTAGCTCAAGGGTGCACGGCACACCTCGGCTTGGCCGTTACCCGTTGCATGCAAAAATCGCGACCTATCTTAGCTAACCTAGCTAACTATTCATATATGTTTGAGCTGTCGAGACGCATATGAGTACCAGCATATCCGCCCCGACAGCCCCACCATATATTTTTATCGGAAAATTAGGAGAGTTTTTTCAGTTCGATAAGGGAAAAAATCTTTCACAAAATAACCCTTCCACAAGGATGTGTAGCGTGTAGGCGTGCACGTGTGTGGAGGTGATAGTGTAGTGTTGTAGCAGTGATGTATGGGTGTGTCACCGTATCGCGCAAGCAACGCACTCAAGGGCTCCCTACCGAGGGATCGAACCTAGGCTTGAGCCGCTGCCGTGGGAGGCCTAATCGAGTGTGCGGGAGCGAAGTTAACCCCCAAACCGCGGCGGCGCGATCTGTGGTTACGCGGGCGTGGGCGTGAGCACGCTATATTACGTGGGACAGGCTGGTACTGATCGTTCGCTGACGTGATATCGTCGGGAGGGTCGGTGAAAATATGTCGCGGACGTCTTTTATAACGCCCAGCGTTGGGCACGGGTTCGTAATTCGCGGCGGATACCACTAACGGACTGGGATGATTCGCGGCTCGCTCGAAATAACTGGTAGTAAGTGATTTAATATACGCCCAGATGGACGGCATCTCCAGGTCCCTGTGGAGATCCGCCCTCCGGACGTACCAAGGGGCACCGGTGATTTTACGCAGAGCCCGGGTCTGCAAAACCTGAAGTCTATCGAGATCCTTCGCGTGGGCGAAAACGGGACAACTATACGTCATAACGGGACGAATACAAACTTTATATATTGTGAGCTTATGTCTGAGGGACAGTTTGCTCTTCTGACAAAGTAAATAATGGAGGCGACCCAAGACCATAGCGGCTTTGTTTCGCACTCTTTTGATGTGTGGCTCAAACGTTAAATGACTATCCAGGGTGACGCCGAGATACTTGACCTCGGTGGTCCAAGGTATCTCGGAATCGTATAGCCTTATGGGCTTTAACTTATTATCGCGATATCTAGGGTCGAAGAGTATCGCGGCACTCTTATCGGGGTTAATTCCTATTTGCCATCGAAGAAACCAATCACCGAGTGTGCTAACGGCTTTTTCGATGCGATCTCTAAGTCTACTCGGCTGCCAGCCAGAGGCGTAGATGACTGTGTCATCAGCATAACAACCTACCTCGACTCCCGGGAGCTTAGGTAGGTCGCTGATGAACAGGTTGAAGAGGGTGGGCGCGAGTATTGAGCCTTGCGGCACTCCTGATCGTATCGGACGGGGCGATGAGAATTCGCCGTCTACTCTAAACCGGAAGGTTCTATCAGCTAGATAATCGCGGAGGATGCGAACTAACCTATCGGGTATGCCGGCTTGACTTAACTTGAATATTAGCCCTTCGTGCCAGACCTTATCGAAGGCCTTGGCGACGTCGAAGAATACGGCTATTGTACGTTTCGGATTAGTGTTTCTCACGGGCGGATCCGGCTCCGGATGCGGATCTTTATTGAAATTGGAGAGAATGTGCTCCGTGAGGCGGAGCACTTGATCCGGACAAGAGTGTTTGGCGCGAAAACCAAACTGCTCGGGTGGAATTAAACTCTGATCGTTAACCGTGACCTGGAGACGGTTCAGAAGGAGCCGCTCATAAAGTTTGCCTAAGGTGTCTAACAAACTGATCGGACGATAGCTATCGGGAAGCGTAGCTTTCTTGCCGGGCTTATGAATCCCTATCACTACGGCCCTCTTCCAGACGGCTGGAAAATGACCCTGGGACATGGCCGCATTGAAGATGCAGACCAATAGAGCTATGATGCGGTCAGGAAGGAGCTTCAGAACCTCGTTCCTGATCCCATCGGGACCTGGGGACTTCCTAGGTTTGAGACGCTTGATGGCGGCCGAGACTTCATCGAACGTTATCGGGGTTAGGGTATCCGCCGGAGGCGACGCGAGTGCATGCTCTACGGCTGTGACGATAGACTCTGTGATGGAAGGGTCAGTATTACCAGTGTTTGGCGAACACTGTTTTTCTAAACTCGCGGCGAGACATTCGGCTTTATCGATGATATCGAACGCGGGAGGCAACCCAGGGCCTCTGTCGAGAGGGGGCATTGGAATGACCGTATCAGATTTGAATTTTCGCGTGAGGTCCCAGAATGCCAGGTGCGACGGCTGGAGATCCTCCAGATACCTGTCCCACCTGTCACTCCGGATCTCAGATATACGAGACTTAACTTCCTTACGTAAAGCACGTAAGCGTTCGCGGTTCTCTGCGGTCGGGTAAGCGTCGTGAGCACGAGTCGCGGCGTTCTTTTCCGTGATCAATGCTCTCACGTCATCAGGGAGTATAAAACGGCGTTCATTCGCCGCTTGTACCTCTTTCGAGGTCTCCCTGACGGCGGTCTGGAGATAATTGACCAGGGAATCGATGGCCGAATCCGCGTCGGCTTTAGACACCAACACGTCCGGAATACTATCTAGACTGTTAGGCGACGGACTATTTTTAAAGTACTCTCTGAGTTTCGCGTAATCGGCCACTCTGATCGGCGTCGGGCTAAAGTCAGAATTATGACCTAACTGTAATAGGACCGGCCGATGGTCCGAGTCGAGTTCGTGTATGACTGATATGAGTCGTACAGGAAGCACGACATTTTTCAGAAGAGCTACATCTAAAACTGACGGTCGACAGTTGTCTTGATAATGAGTGGGTTCCGGAGGGGCTATGACGTCAAATGCGAGAGCCTCACCTAGTTCGTCGAGTATCCTCCCGTTACGAGAGGTACACGGACTGTTCCAGATGACGTTCCCGCAGTTGAGGTCCCCCGCTATAATAACCGAATTACCTAAATTGAATAGCGCCTGCAAATCGGATTTGAGCAATACTTTATTTGGCGGTAGGTACGCGGAGACAAGAATAATATCAGAGTGGCCCGTCATACCGACGCGGCATACTGACACTTCCATATGAGTGAGCGCGGGCGGATCTAGAGGCATGCAATATAAAGAACGCCTAAAATAGATTAAAGTGCCACCCCCGCGGGTGACACGGTCGTTCCTAACGATACAATAGTTCGCGATTCTCGGGTTACGCATACTTGGTTTAAGCATCGTTTCCTGGATGAGGAAAACGTCAATCTGTCTGTCGCGTAAAAAGTCAGCTACTAGATCGCGCTGTGTCCGAAGGGATCTCGCATTGAAAAACGAGATGCAAAGACCGCGGGGTTTAATTTTGTTCATTCCCGGGAATTTTAAAACTAATATTTGGACGAATGTGAACGGGCGAGGCGCTGTATTGTGGCTCCGATAGCCGGAAAGCGCCCTAGGGCTTCGAGGAGTTGTACCCCATGGGAGTTCTCCTTTACAAGGGCGTAAAAGGCGAGCACCTCCTGCATGTCGTGCTCGATTAGAAGTTGCTCCATCCAGTCGAACTTGTCCGACAGAGATGACGATGATGGAGCCTGAGCCGCCTTAGGTGGCGGCGCCAGAGGCCTTGAAGAGGCCTGAGGCTGAGGTCTGGGAGCCCAGGGGGCCATAGGGGCCCGCCCGGGTTGGGCCGCGCGCGGCACAGAGGGTGGCGAGCGCGGTGTAGGTGCGTGCGCTACCGGGGCGCGGGAAGCGCCCGGCAGGCTCGGGAAGGCCTCCACGGACATGAGAGGTGGAGGCGGACGGCGGGCGGCGGGTGCAAACGCCCTGGGCGCCTGCCTCGCCTGACGAGGGCGCTGTGTGCGCGGTGCGCGGGGACATCCGCGATAGTTCGCGGGGTGACCCGCGTTACCGCAGAGCACACAGCTGGGAGGGTCGGGAGTGCCAGGAGCGCGCTCGCACTCCTTCGTGGCATGATCACCCAGGCACTTGACGCACCTGGGGCGAAGATGACAGTTCTTCGCAGAGTGACCATAACTCTGGCAGTTATGGCACTGCGAAGGAATGTGGGTCTTGCGTGGGGGCTCGACGGTGATCCCGTTGAGGCCACACACAGAAGTGAGGGAGAATATGGCTTTGCCCTCCTGCGACCGGTCGAGGATGGCTAGAACCATATTATATGGCTTGCGGTTGCGTGGGTGGTACATACGATGTACCTCACGCACTGGATAGTTGCTCTCCTTAAGGGAGAGGGAGATTTCCTCGACCGAGATTTCGGCCGGGACGCGGCGAAGCACGACACGCAGGAGGCGCTCCTCTTCTAACGCGTACGTGAAATACGCGAGTTTCATTTCCGTGAGAAAACGGATCAAGGCGCGGTGATCGTCCGACGTGGGACATTTGACTCGAATACCCGCCGGAGTACTGAGCGCGTTTGTATAATTGATGTTTCGCGTTTTCAGACTATTCGAAATCGCGGTCCACTTTGATTTGTCCTGTATCGTAACAGGCGGCGGCGAACGCGGCTTCCTAGGTGCGGAACCCGGAGTGAGCGAGACGGGACTATTCGCGATTGGTTTCCACGACGATGTAACCGTGGTCGACGGGACGCGAGCGCCACCTATGTTGGCAACTTTTTGCGGGCCTACGGAACCCAAATCCGTCGGGCTTGCCTGACGACGCTTGTTACGTGAGACGGTCGTATATCCGTCTTCGTCTAATTGCGCGGAAGGCGCGGCAGAAGGCGCAGAGGGCGCGGGGGTCGCGGTCGTTGCGGGGGTCGCGGTCGTTGCGGACGCGGACGAATCAGACGTTGATTCGTCTAACTCCATCTCGGATTCGGACTCCGAGCTGGAGCTCGCTATCGGCGCCTCGAGTAGGCCTTTTTCGCGCGCATCGAGAGGCGATTGCGGCGATAGAGTATCGAACGAGTTCGCGGTTGAGATGTTCGCGATGTGCTGAGGGCCCGCGGAGGGCAACGCAACCCTAACTATAGACTCAATTTGCTCATCGTCGAGACCTTCTTCCGAGAGCTTCTGAAGGAGCGCGTTCCTATTATATGTTACTAGCGAGTCCATCGCGGTGGACTGAGAGGGAGGGGCCGCGAGAACAACCTCCCTGCCTTAAGGGCAGGGGGGCACGCCAACGGTAAGCTAACGGGCTATCCCGAGCCCGGGCCAAGAGAAACTGTGGGCGAATGTGCAATGCCTCACAGGGGGGTCCTAACTCGCCTAGGGGGAGGCCCTAACAAGCCCGAGGCCGAGGACGCAGACCGGTAAACCGGGCTACGCCCAAACAGACACCCGGGGATGGAACAAGGGGAAAGGGAGGGTGGGAGGGCGACACCTGGACTAGACTAGGCGACCTCGCCAAGGCCTAGCTACCCAGGCCCGTCTACCAGTGCAGTAGGCCGCGGGGCCTACGGCGAGCGGGTAGGTCGCTCCAACCTCCTTGCGTTTTCACCGGTAGGTTTCCGGAGGTTGGCCAGACGACTGGACTTGCAGCCCGGGTTTGCACTAAAAAGTGCAGTTTGCTGCGCTCAAAAATGGAGCGCCTACGATTGAGATCTCTGTTCACCAGATAACAAGGACAGAACGCGGCGAGCTTCCCAGTGACTACGCGAATGATGCGCGAAGCACGGAGACCGCAGTCGGAGATCGATGTCGAAACTCGCGATACTTCGAGAAATAGCGCGCGAAAAATAACGGTCACTTCAGGAAGCTCCGTACGTCCGACTCGTGCGGCGATACAAATCGGACTCGTTTCACCGTAACCTACACTATTGGCCTTTATTTTTTGGCCTTTACAGATTTACCGGACTACAGATAAGTGAAGTAACAGTGCTTGCATTGTTGTATTTCGTTCGATCAATTAGAGTACTGGAGTGCCCACCTCTCCGCCCCCCGCCTCTTTCTCTTCCTCTCCCCTTCCCCCAAACACAAGTTGGCAGC
>JACEII010000017.1:4686137-4755922 GCA_014332785.1 Antheraea mylitta | reverse complement strand
AGCGCGATCTAGTAGCTGACTTCCTGCGCGATAGACAGATTGACGTTTTCCTCATCCAGGAAACGATGTTAAAACCGAGCATGCGTAATCCGAGAATCGCGAACTACTGCATTGTTAGAAACGACCGTGTCGCCCGCGGGGGTGGCACGTTAATTTATTTTAGGCGGTCGCTGTATTGTATGCCGTTAGATCCGCCCGCGCTTACTCATATGGAAGCGTCAGTTTGCCGCGTCGGGATGACGGGCCACTCTGATATTATTCTTGTCTCCGCGTATCTATCACCGAGCAAAGAACTACTCAGATCCGATTTGCAGGCACTGCTCGACTTAGGTGACTCGGTCATTATAGCGGGGGACCTCAATTGCGGGAATGTTATCTGGAATAGTCCGTGTACCTCTCGTAACGGGAGGATACTCGACAGTCTAGGTAGGGTGCTCGCTTTTGACGTCATAGCCCCTCCGGAACCTACGCACTATCAGGATAACTGTCGACCGTCAGTTTTAGATATAGCTCTATTAAAAAATGTCGTGCTTCCTGTGCGACTCATATCAGTCGTACACAAACTCGACTCAGATCATCGCCCGGTTCTATTACAGTTAGGACATAATTCTGACTTTAGCCCGACGCCGATCAGAGTGGCCGATTACGCGAAACTTAGCGAATATTTTAAAAATAGTCCGTCGCCCAACAGTTTAGATAGAATTCCGGACGTGTTGGTGTCTAAAGCCGACGCGGATTCGGCCATCGATTCCCTGGTTGATTATCTCCAGACCGCCGTCAGGGAGACCTCGAAAGAGGTACAAGCGGCGAACGAACGCCGTTTTATACTCCCTGATGACGTGAGAGCATTGATCACGGAAAAGAACGCCGCGACTCGTGCTCACGACGCTTACCCAACCGCTGAGAACCGCGAACGCTTACGTGTATTACGGAAAGTAGTCAAGTCTCGTATTTCTGAGATCCGGGGTGACAGGTGGGACAGGTTTCTGGAGGATCTCCAGCCATCTCACCTGGCATTCTGGACTCTCACGCGAAAGTTTAAGTCCGATACGGTCATTCCAATGCCCTCTCTCGACAGAGGCCCCGGATTGCCTCCCGCGTTCGATAACACTGATAAAGCAGAATGTCTCGCCGCGAGTTTAGAAAAACAGTGTTCGCCAAACACTGATAATACTGACCCTTCCATCATAGAGTCCATCGAAACAGCCGTAGAGCATACACTCGCGTCTCCTCCGGCGGATACCCTAACCCCGATATCGTTTGACGAAGTCTCGGCCGCCATCAAGCGTCTAAAACCTAGGAAGTCCCCAGGTCCCGATGGGATCAGGAACGAGGTTTTGAAGCTCCTTCCTGACCGCATCATAGCTCTATTGGTCTGCATCTTCAATGCGGCCATGTCCCAGGGTCATTTTCCAGCCGTCTGGAAGAGGGCCGTAGTGATAGGGATTCACAAGCCCGGCAAGAAAGCTACGCTTCCCGATAGCTATCGTCCGATCAGTTTATTAGATACCCTAGGTAAACTCTACGAGCGGCTCCTTCTGAACCGTCTCCAAGTTACGATTAACGACCATAGTCTAATACCGGCCGAACAGTTTGGATTTCGCGCCAAACACTCTTGTCCGGATCAAGTACTCCGCCTCACGGAGTACATCCTTTCTAACTTCAATAAAGATCCGCATCCGGAGCCGGATCCGCCCGTGAAAAACACTAATCCGAAACGTACGATAGCAGTATTTTTCGACGTTGCCAAGGCCTTCGATAAGGTCTGGCACGAAGGTCTCATATACAAGTTAAATCAAGCCGGCATACCCGATAGGTTAGTTCACATCCTCCGCGATTATCTAGCCGATAGAACCTTCCGTTTTAGAGTAGACGGCGAACTCTCATCGCCTCGTCCGATACGCTCAGGTGTGCCACAAGGCTCAATTCTCGCGCCCACCCTCTTCAACCTGTTCACCAGCGACCTACCTAAGCTCCCGGGAGTCGAGGTAGGTTGTTATGCTGATGATACAGTTATCTACGCCTCTGGCTGGCGGCCGAAAGTCCTTAGGAATCGCATCGAAAAAGCCGTTAGCACGCTCGGTGACTGGTTTCTTCGATGGCGTATAGGTATTAACCCCGATAAGAGTGCCGCGATACTCTTCGATCCTAGATATCGCCATAACAAGTTAAAGCCCATAAGGCTATACGATTCTGAGATACCTTGGACCACCGAGGTCAAGTATCTCGGCGTCACTTTAGACCGTCATTTAACGTTCGATCCTCATTTTAAGAGAGTGCGAGACAAAGCCGCTATGGTCTTGGGTCGCCTCCATTATTTACTCTGTCAGAAGAGCAAACTGTCCCTCAGACATAAGCTCACAATATATAAAGTCTGTATTCGTCCGGTAATGACGTACAGTTGTCCGGTTTTCGCACACGCGAAGAATCTAGATACGCTTCAGGTTTTGCAGACCCGGGCTCTGCGTAAAATCACCGGTGCTCCTTGGTTCGTCCGGAAGGCGGATCTCCATAGGGACCTGGAGATGCCGTCTATCTGGGCGAATATAAAATTACTTACAAATAGCTATTTCGAGCGAGCCGCGACTCATTCCAGTCCGTTAGTGGTATCCGCCACGAATTACGAACCCGTGCCCAACGCTGGGCGTTAGAAAAGACGTCCGCGACACATTTTCACCGATCCTCCCGACGATATCACGTCAGCGAACGATCAGTACCAGCCTGTCCCTCGTAACAGAGCGTGCTCACGCCCACGCCCGCGTAACCACAGATCGCGCCGCCGCGGTTTGGGGGTTAACTTCGCTCCCGCACACCCGATTAGGCCTCCCACGGCAGCGGCTCAAGCCTAGGTTCGATCCCTCGGTAGGGAGCCCTTGAGTGCGTTGCTTGCGCGATACGGTGACACACCCATACATCACTGCTACAACACTACACGATCACCTCCACACACGTGCACGCCTACACGCTACACATCTTTGTGGAAGGGTTATTTTGTGAAAGATTTTTTCCCTTATCGAACTGAAAAACTCTCCAAATTTTCCGATAAAAATATATGGAGGAGTTGTTGAGGCGGATATGCTGGTACTCATATACGGTTCAACAACTCAAACATATATGAATAGTTAGCTAGGTTAGCTAAGTTAGGGCGCGATTTTTGCATGCAACGGGTAACGGCCAAGCCGAGGTGTGCCGTGCACCCTTGAGCTAGTTACCATTATAAAATCGGCTGAGTGCCTTAAGCGCTCGCCTTAGTAGTCCGGTGAAGCTGTTAAGACCTTGCTAGGTCAATAGCGTAGTCAGTTCGAGAAAAAAAAAAAAAAAAAACCCCCCCCGCGGCCCCCCCCCCCCCCCCCGGCGTCCACCAACCTGTGCAATGGTGTAATGAGGGGATGAGCCCCCCGAATATAATGTGATGTAAACTAACGTAACGTAAAGTAATAAAATAATATTTAAACGTATAAGTAAAAAAAATAACAATACTTGCTCACATGTTAAACGATTTTTAACAAAACGATTTAATAAATAAACGATAGCAAAAAATGTGCTGACCAAGACTTTGTAGAAAAAATAATATTTAAAAAAACATGTACATTTAAATTTAATTCAAAAATATCTAGTAGACTTTGTGTGATTCGCCCACAACGGCAGTGCTCTATAATTTTATAATACATTTATTTAATGATATCACACATATTTCATTTTATTGATTATCAACGTGGACTTATAATTTACATCCCAGTTCCAAAAACCAAATTCTCATGATCTCTGATTCTCATTATCATGTTTCGAAACATTTTCGATTGGGTGATTTGCTCATTTGGTTTCACCTTCAAAAGCGAATTAGCGTTTACAAATAATCCGAGTATCCGAAATCGCAAGAGGTAACAATTTTCTTCTAATGAGGTAACATTATACTTTATCAACAATGAGATATTTTACAAAAGCTAAGATGTTAATAAAGGCAATGTACCCAACAATATTGAAATTCTAAGAATTCTAACATTCCAATCTTGAGTATTCAGTTTAAATAAACCTCAACGGAATTTTCTGAAAAGAATTCTTCCGCATCTCCATTGGAGATATTATAATACGAGTATTTGGTAGCCGATGGGGAAAACGGTCTTTAAACAACTTTGTTTACAATTTGTGTATATAATTTAATATTTTTGGTGGGTATAAATTAAATTTTATTTTAATGTTTATTTTATAACAACTCAGGTTTGATTCTATGATGGTGGATGGATATAGGAGTAAGGGAAGACCAAAAAATGTGGGGATGGGATATGTGAAAAATAATATGTATATATAATGTATGAATACTGAGATGATATCTGACAGGGGAGAGTGCAAAAGGAAAACATGTTGTGCCAAGCTTACTTAGGTGAGATAAGTTTAGGAAGATGATGAACTCAGGTTTTGTTTTCCAAAGGTAGACAGGTGGACATATTAGAATCGAATGGTGAAATATAGACAACATGCAGAGGTGATGGTGAAGAGTTTCAAGTTTTTTTTTTATCTAAAAAAGCTCTAGTGCTGTTTTTCAGAAGTTGGATTTGAGAATCGAGCTAGTTCAACCTTTCTTAACAAGTAGGTACAATAAATATAAAGTGCCAAACATGAATTTTAAATGTTTTAATTAGAAACGTTATTGTGATGAGACCTCGTAATAGGTCTTTATAAGGTTTTTTATAAGAAATAGATGTAACTCAGTTTAAATGCTTATCAACAAATATAAAGAGTCAGCATTGTATAATCAGTTTACGGATGTTAATTTTACGTGATAACAACTCGGATGCATCGACCGATGGAGTGAAAGAGAGATCGTCTATCATATCCTATCGCACTGCCGAACGCTTTTTTTTTTCGAACTGACTACGCTATTGACCTCGCAAGGTCTTAACAGCTTCACCGGACTACTAAGGCGAGCGCATGTTTCACTCAGCCGATTTTATTTGGGCGACAAGCTCAAGAGTGCACGGCACACCTCGGCTTGAGCTGTTGCCTGATACATGCAATTCGCGACCTATCTGAGCTAACCTACACTAAGCTACATATTCATACTTATATATGGTATTGAAACATGTATGTGTACCAAGTACCTCGACAACTCTTATATGTATTTTGTGTCAGATATGCCAAACGCTTAGGTCGATCGCGCCTCTAAATTGCTTGTTCCTCGCTCTGGTTTGCACGCTCGGCTTAGGCGGAACGTGACAATGAGTTATGCTCTTTCGTGTATGGAACCGGCGTTCATCAATTTATAAGACGTTGTGACGTCAAAAGAGCAAAAACAAAAGAGCTGGTAAATTAGATAACGATTCATAAAGTCTTGTATCTTTTCTTGTTAGTAGTTAAATTGTTAACCTCTTACAGGTCACTAGCCTCCGGTTACTAAATTGTTACACAACAAAGTATCGAAATAATTATACACATTTACAACTTTTCGTGCTAAACGAAATTCATTGGTAACAATAGTCAGCAATTACATAGCATTGAAAACGGAAACCTTAACCGGTATATACACGCCACAGCGCGCTCTATACTGAACTATTAAAGAGGTCATTCGAGCAGTGAAACGCAGTCACAAAGGGAGCAAGCCACTTACGTCCACTTACTTGTTCTTTCTTGGCATTCTTTCAGATGTTTGATAGTGGGGCCGCGCTGGCCTTATGAGTGGCTAATGCGATTGTTCAGTTAAATATTACATGAATAATTTTTTGCCTTTATGTATTACTGTTTTAAGTGTATTTTAATCCATAATATTTAAATATCGATTATTATATTGCGTTTTAATAGCTGATCACCGCCCTCTTTTTTGGATATTAAAAAAGTGACAAAGGTTCAATTGATACCAAAAATAAAATGGTCTTATCTAACCTAATCTAATACTTTTAAACGAGCAATTCTTATATATTTGTATATATTTAGGAACTCGAAAACGGCGTCATCTATTTCCGTGAAAATTAGTATGTAGGTAGTTTTGGGGGCGATAAATAGATCTAGCTAGATTTTATTCAAAGAAATTTTTTTAACCGAGTATTCAGGCAATGAAAAAATATAGCTATAATATAAAGGTAAATGTGGCCGGCACTGTCAAAATAAAAATAGTTCAGATGGAAATCGGTTGCTTTGAAAATCCGCGTAATCCCAGTTAGAATCCGAGTGACAGCAGAAGAGATAAATTTTATTAATATTTTTTTTTGTAAAAAAAAATTATAATGAAACCTAACAGTTTATTTTAATTTAAAAATGTTTTTTAAAGAACCGAGCTAGGCTCGGTCGCCCAGGTACTATACTGAACTGAATACAAACGTATGATATGAACATATACTTAGCAATATATTTATGAAATCCGAGTAATATATATTATCAAATCATTATAAATAAATATAAATTAAAACATATAAATGGTTTTTTTAATTATTATTATTCTATTCTGCACACTCTTGATCCGCACCTTTTTTTTCTTAAGTGTTGTGTTTTGTATATACAAATGGTTTAAGTATCATAATAGATGAGTTAATTTACCTCCTTTGTCTATTATTTATATTCCAAGATAAGGGTTGTAAAGAGTAACCCCTACTGGTCACTGAATGTTCTTAGGGGTTAGCTTTCCACTTCAAACTTCAAATATTACATATATTGAATAATAATATTGCCAAAATGCATCTAAACGTTGAAGATTAATTCAACTACAGTAAAACATTCCATTCGTAGTTTGAACATAATACCAAGATACATTTGCAGCGCTTAAAATTGTATCTATACCTTAAATTTCTATTTTTACCGTGGACCACTTTCAAAACCTACGTAATTAATAAGCAAATAATATTATATCTACCAAGTAGATGGGTGAAGCGTAAATTAACATTTAAAATGTATCTATTCGATACATCTAACAACCAGTGTAGAACAAATTACATTGCCACGCGAACGCGACGTTCAGCGCAAGTAACAATTTCCACCGTTGGAAATTGTCCAAAGATAAACTCGTGTTCAAGTTTCAATTAGCCGAGCTATCGGTCGATCGTATGTGCTTCGTCGGATGGCCGGAGATTGCTTTTCTAATTATGCAAGACGTTTCCAACTAATCGAGCCAGCGGGTTATTTGTCTTTGTAATGTCTATCGCCATTTTCACTCGATCTATTATTATGGTTGTACTTTAGTTACTAGGTCAACCATGCAACTTGAAAACGGCTTTTTAAAATTAGTAATTACTAATAACAATCTGACTACTAAACTAAATCCCTCCAAGAACATCCCCTAAAGGACTTAACTATCCTCGACAATGGTATTCAGCTTTAGTTATAATATCATTGATCCTTGGTTTAATTTTATAATTACTGCTTAGTCGTTTAAAAAAACCTACATAACATCT
The DNA here is from genome assembly GCA_014332785.1 of Antheraea mylitta. NCBI lineage: Eukaryota > Metazoa > Arthropoda > Insecta > Lepidoptera > Saturniidae > Antheraea > Antheraea mylitta. The sequence continues at coordinate 4,748,543 of JACEII010000017.1, read as the reverse complement.
GCCAGTAAAGGTGACGCGAAAATCGGCTCAACCGTTTTATAATTAGTCCCAATGAACATCATACAATTAATTTATGTATATATATATATATATATATATATATATATATATATATATATATATACGTACTCTTGAATATATATTTTGACACACTACAATTGAATAAGTAAAGAGCAGTATAAACAGGTGATATACTTTATTCCGTTCAGCTTTCAACAACCTCTGGGCGAGTATATTTTTTATGACACAGATTTATTCCTCATATTTTCTTTTAACACATATTTGTCAAAACTTTGGTTACATAGTTTTTTTTATAACAAATGTAAGATATTGTTAGTAGAAAGGCCAACTAATTAACGTGTATTTGACGATTTTTATAGTTCAGTGAATTAGCTTTTAATCAAATGAAAGTGTCTGTTATTCGTTCTTGTTAATATCCAAAATAGCTAAATCGTTTTTCACGAGACTTTATCAAGCGGATAGAGGACTTCCCAGCGTATTATTATTATCATTCCTTAAGACCTAAGCAGAAAAGATACAATTTTACAAAGGTTACGTAAAAGCAATTGAAAATTATCGAGATAAAGTAGTGAGGCCAAATGTGAGTGTCAAAAAGACAGGATAAAAGTGAATTTTTTATTAAAAACATAAAGATCAGTGACGTTATAAAATTTACTGATTAAAACGAAAATACCTTCCCGTTGTACATATATTTAACTTTATTGTAGGTTACTTAATAAACAAATTATCTTTACCATATCTGAGAAAAACAAGGTGTGTGGTAAAGAAACACGACAGAAACGAAACTTGTGTATGACAAGGAAGCTTTTGAATTAAACAAAATACAACAAAAAGCAAAGGTCGAGCGGTCGTCGTTTCCAGCCCGTCACACATCCAAGTAGAGTGCGCCTGATGTTGCTTAACTTCGTTGATCGGGTGCAAACTGTTGTCTTCAATACTCTACCTGACACAGCGTTTACCTCGATTGCTTTTTGTCAAACAAATAGATTGCTGATCGGAATTTTAAACCTCCCATAAAACATTTCACAAACATAAAGCAGCTTACAATTAAACCAAATAAATTATATTATAAACAAAATCATATTTATCGATGCTATTTGCTAGTAACTTAATTTCTAATAACCAATGCTTCGTAGACTGGCGTAGTATATACGAGAAGGTATATAGGATCTTTCAGTGAAGAAAACATCGCGATGAAACCATAACAGGATGGTAGAGTTTTTACTAAATCTGTCTGGCTAACTACCATAATCACTCAAGTTGAAAATCTGTTACTAAGCACGTTTTTTTATACTTTAGGGGACAAACGAACAGGTGGGTCACTTGATAGTAAGTGATCACCGCCGTCGATAGACACTAGTAAAACAAGGGGTGTCGCAAGTTCGTTGCCGGCCTATGTTTGACCGCTCCCTCAAGTGAGAGTGGAGGAGTGGGTACATTTTCTCAAGAGAATAAGCTAGCAATGAAACTCAATTATGAGATATTTATAAAGCGCTACAACTACTTAAAAGACTAAATTAAGATAAATGATACGTTATCAATAAATGCAAATGAATATGAGATGACATTGTATTTACTTAATTAATGTAATATAGTAAAAGTATTTAGAGATCCAACAACAGGATTCCCCGCTGAATATTTCAAAGTAAAGTAATGCAAACAGAAAATATTTTACAATTTCAGACGTGAAGCTCGTCTTTCAGATAGCGTTAATAGCTCCTTGTTTCTTTTGTTCGCTTTGTTTTTATACTGCAACAAAATACAAGCTCTCCATTTAGGTAAGAGATATTTTCTTTATATTAAAAAGGAGTTAATTAAAGAGTGAACTCTCTGGATTATTTACACACTGAATTAAAAGGTTCATCTTTTTGTAGCTTCTAGTATTTAAATAGATTATATTTTTCTTACTATATTAATAGTTTTTAAACAGATTTGATTTACTTAGTTGACTCGTCAATAAAAGTATTTAACTGTAGTCAATACATTCTTATATAATTTATTACTGAAATGTTCGCATTAGATATAATTTTATCTTCTAAATCAAAAATACATACAAATTAGGCTTTAAGAACCGCACTTGTGAACGTTAAAACTACCGCCTGTTGGAAAAACAACCCAGTCATCGAGAAGAATTGGCAAATACTCGAACTAGTTTATCTTCTTAACATAGATGTATTCAAAATACATTACACGTTATAGTCTTTTTTTAGTTGATGCACAGAAAAGAGTCAATTTCAGACATCACCATCGTTCACATACTGAACCACAACAAAACCCACTTGTCATTGCGCTTAAATTAACAGTCCGGCAAATTGCTAATATGTTTTGAGACTTTGTTGTAGAACCTAACATTTTTGCCTGAAAAGCTGTTACTAGTTTTACAAATCTTACAAACGTCTACTAATTGTCTTATTGGTTTATGCATAGTCTAAGTAGAAAAAGGGAGGTTTGAAGTATTTTATATCATTTTTTTATATGATTAGAAGCAAGCGAGCATGCTTGTCAATATACAGCAGTTTACGTGATACAAAATCCTCAAGCCGTGCAAGCCGATATTGTTACAACAACCACAACAAAAACCAGTGAGTAATTAATCCGAAAAAATTGTACGAAATCAGTGCCACAATAACATATGTAGTTGAAAGTAGTGTAATAACTCTGAAACCGCGACAACTGAAAATAAGACGAAAATGCAGTCGTCGGAAACAGTCTAAACTAAAGCCTACAGAAAATTTGTGTAGCTAAAAGATCCTATAGAAACATATAGTGGTACAACAAAATAATCCCAAGGAGGGTTGATGACAGGCAGGCGGCCGATCGTAAAAATTAAGCCAAATCATACATCACAACATGACAAATATGTTGTACCGACCCTACTCAGGTGGGATAAGGGTAAGAAGAAGAAGAAGCAAGCGAGCATGCTTAACTGATGGCAACTGATTACCGTCCCCATGGACACCTGTGATCACAGATGCGCTGCTCGTTGAGAAAAGACTAGGCTCGTTTTTAATGGTTTGTAATGAACTGATATATTTGGAAACCCACGAGAGATATAGTGTTTCCCAAAAAGTAAGATGTTCTCTAATTTAAACATATGTTTTAACAACGTGAAAAATAATGCACGTTGGAATCAAAACAACACGTGTAAATATCATTAACTCAAATTAACTACAGTAAAAGGCTTAACTTATAAATTTATTGTGAATGAAAAGATTGAGTCTTCACGTCTTCAACTAACAAATTATAATTAAATGTATATTCTGACGGAAATAATAATAGTTCATTTTTTAAATAGATCATGTGATAACACTTTTCTCATCTCTTTTTGTCGTACTAATTATCAGAAGACTTCCTTTTTTAAACGATCTTGTTAATCAATACAATAAATTCCTTCCTAATATTAATAATACCTATAACTATTTATACCTGTGACATTTCTGAATTAATGAAATCTCGCAAGCGACATAATATTTTTTTTTAGTTTTTTCTATTCTGCGGACCTTGGTTCGCACCTTTTTTATTACTTATATGTAGTATTTTTTTTACGTAAAAATCGTATCCGTGAGCATATTATTATTATTATTATTTTATTATTATTAGTAATTTATTAAATATTAATTGTTTAATTATTATTAACTATTTTTGGTTTAATGACGTTATTGTTTTTATAGCGCTTGCATTTCCATTCTTTATGGCCATTTTTAGGTTGTAATCCACAATATCCCGAGCCGGAGCGTCCACGGTCCGACGAATGAACCTACTTATCGCATCGTCCGTCACGTCGGTATAGTAGACACAGGTGTCGGTGTGTCTAGATATTGCCACTATAGCATGTGAAACGCTATCGTGGATTTGTACCCTTCTGCTCTTTGTTTGCAGGATCACCATCGATTTGAAGGTCAGTCCCTGGGATTCATGGACTGTCAGAATGCGCGATCCTTCCCGTACCCCGTAGCCCTTTTTATAAGGGCTTTTTTCTCCTCCTGTGTGTGTACCAGGAAGAGAGTATCGGGAGTGTGTGAGGGTATTTGTTCGCCCTGATAGCCCCTGATACTCAGAGATCTTACTATCGGTTTCGGTGAATAAATACCGTCGTATATTTGACTCAGTGCATAGGCTACATCCATTGGGTTCCTGTGAGTGCAAGTGAGCTGTTTGTCAATACTGGCTACGGCCGTTGGTCTGGTATATGCCATCCGAAATAAATTCGGTCGATGTAGGGTAGTTGGTTGATATCTCTAATGAGGGGAATTTCGCTTGCTTCCGCCAACCGACTGGCAGTCAGGATTGCCCCGAAATGGTTCATGAGAGCCTCATCCACGATTAACATTGGACGTTTATCATGCTCTCTGAAACCATTCACCAATATGGACGCCATGGTGCGCGCACGCTTTTCTGCTTTTTTGCCGTGTGCCGTGCACCAGTTTCTCCTGTAAGTCTTTTGCCGCTTCGCTTGTGGTAGTCGCTATAGCGTCCCTCTCCACATCGAAGTTTTTAATCAACCAGCATGCGACGTAATGGAGTTATACTGTAAATAATATACATAACTAAATGATATTAAATCCTGTAGTGGCGTAGACATAAGCAAATTCAATAGTAAATCAACCATCCAGAGTAGAGCCTACAAATAAAATATAAAAAATCATTCGGTAGTTGATTTAATTATCACGTCAACAATATAAATGGTAAGGATCTGCATTCTACATAGTTAAGTACCTTCAGATATAAAACAAACTTACAATTATTACAACTCTTTATATTTATAGGGGACGATAAAATTGACATTTTTTTTATCAAAGCACGACATAGTGACTGCACTATGCCTGATGTTAAGCATAGTACAATCTAAAAACATCGGCAACCACCGAGAGACAGATTATCCATCGCCGGTCGCCGCTGTCATGCCGGCCATAATGACGAAAGTCACCCGTTACAAAAACATTAATAAATCCCAAGATAAAATTGACTGAAAGGAAACATTTAAACAAGAGAAAGTTGTTGTTGTATCTCAAAAAACACTTATCACCTAAAAATCAATTAAATTCGTTTACCGAACTAAGTTCAGAAACAAAATCCAATCTCGAAGTAAGTATATAGATCCAAGAGTCGTGAGTCAGCATGAAAAAAGTAGGGCATCAAATTAATTTCAAAAGGCTAAAATGCGAAGCCAGTTTCACCTGACCGTCTCCGCCCCCCGCACAGATTTATAAATATGACGACAGAGGGGGACATGACAGGGGTTCACGGCTTTGATCAAAATGGTGTTCGAGCCAAATGAAGCTTAGAGCTTCAATGGGGTGCGAAGTGTAATCAGTAACAAAGAGTTTCGCTTTACTGTATACATATTATCATATCGTTCGTATAATAATCGTTTTATTTACCATTATTTATATTTAAATTATTTTTGAGATTGTTCCTTTATATTTTTCTGTTTTATAAAAAAAAAAAAAACTAAAAATGTATATATCTATACTAATATTATAAAGAGGTAAAGTTTGTTAGTTTGTGACGTTGTGATGTTGTGATGTTGTAGGGGGTAATCTCAGGATCTACTTGTCCGGCTTAAATAATTCTTTCAGTGTTATATAGCTCATTCATCGAGAATAATTACAGGCTATATATCATCACGCTAAGACTAATAGGAGCGGAGCACAGATGAAAAATGTTTCAAAATCGGGATGTTTTTTCCTTTTTTTCAATATTCTAGTAATAATAAAAATATTTTGTAAATAATTTTTATTCTATTTGTAGCACTGTATGTTAAATATTATTAATATTTGAATTATTATTAAGTGAGAACAATGTTCTTATTGAGACATTTTTATGTCTATCTATGTGTTATCCTAATTCTTCTGAAAAACGTTATAGATTTTTATGCGGCTTTTATTTTTGGTCGAAAGAGAATTTCTTCCGAAAAAATTATATGCATAAAATATGTATATCATATTTATAGAAAGTGGATAAAAGTCGAAGTATTCTAATAAAGTAGGAAAAAGGAGATTTCGGGCGCGTACGTTTATAACGTCGATTAAAGCTAATGAGATACAAAATATAATATATTATAGAATTGTGCATCTAAAACATATACGTCTAAAAAAACAGCCCAAGCCGTGTGCCGTGCACCCTTGAGCCAGTTCTCAAATAAAATCGGCTGAGTGCCTTAAGTGCTCGCGTAAGTAGTCCGGTGAAGCTGTTAAGATCTTGCTAGGTCAATAGCGTAGTCAGATCGAAAAAAAAAATGTCTAAAAAAATCTTCTAAGGATAGTCTTCATTTTTATTTTTTACATATTATCACAAAATAGTATTTGCGGGAATATTTTGAGTTTAATGTCATATCCCATGAATATTATATTAACTTATTCTTACTTACTACTTATCTAGTTATATACTTCATTTTTAATGGAAATTTAATATATATCAAAACTGCCTTTTGCAGCTTATCAGCTTAGTTTAATAAATATATCAGAAAATATTACAGATTTCAAATTACGCGCAACAAAAAAAGTTGTTTATATGAAGATTCTTACTTGTTTTTTTTTTTTTTTTTTTATTAACGTGGGACAAATCTCTAATGGATACGCTACCCTCCCGGGGGAGAGGGTAGGTTATGTCCGATTCGCACGGACTAAAACCCCACGGTGTACCGTCCGCCACGTCGTTAGGGCAGCCAGGGTTCGAGCATGCTCACTGACCTGATAAACTGCCCCTGCGGCAGCCTGGCGAATGAACACCAGGCTTCGCCCTACTATAGAGAGGCTACTGGGTACACGACCAGCAGCCTCCCGTCGTCAGCCTCACCCGTGCAACGAGGTGATGGGGGGCCCCGCCCCATCCCCCCAGGTTTGGCGACGGTTTTGGGAGAGACGGGCATTACGCCTCGCCCCTCCCGCTGCTCTTCTTTGGCGAGGACCACTTCTGGGATCGACCTCCCGGGCCCTCTCCGCCGCCTCCTTCTGTGAGATGACGGTCTCACATGGCATGGCCGAAACCACGCCCGGCAGCGAGAGATCGTCCCTAACCGAAGAAGATTCTTACCTAACTTATGACTGTGATTTACTGTAAACATCAAGGGGGCAGAACTAGATATAAAATGTTTGGACCCTGAAGACATTACATTAGTACATTGCACCCGGGTAAAGTCTGAGCGGGTCGCTAGTATATACATAGTATCTGTGGATTATTTACAAAATAATGGTCATAAAAGAAAATAAGAAAGTCGATATAGAGAGCGAGATGATTGCGAGCGAGCGACATAACATTAGTACATAAGCTGCACTAGATTTAAAATTATTTTTGACAAGTAATAAAGAAAAAAAAGAAAAAAAATGCGTGGACCAAGAGTTTGTAGAGAAAAAAAAAACATCGTGTCTAATTTTTTAACCTTAAAAAAAATAACGTAGTTGTAGATAATCCAACATAAAGTATGTGTAATTTAAAATATCATGTTGGAAACTTTTTCTTATTTAGCGCGTAGGGAATACGTGTGTCTTGTAATAAAACAAATATAAGTTAATACAAAAATTAAAAGTGTTTCTCTTATTAACAACAAACCTTTTTTTTTTTCGAAATGGCTACGCTATTGACCCAGCAAGGTCTTAACAGCTTCACCGGACTACTAAGGCGAGCGCTCAAGGCAATCAGCCTATTTTATTTTGGCAACCAGCTCAAGGGTGCACGGCAAACCTCGGCTTGGCTGTTGCCTATTGCATGCAAAATCGCTACCTATCTTAACTAACCCAGCTAACTATCGCGTATCGCGCAAGCAACAAACTCAAGGGCTCCCTACCGAGGGATCGAACCTAGGCTTGAGCCGCTGCCGTGGGAGGCCTAATCGGGTGAAAGATCAAATCTCAGCGACAAGAACAATGAGAGAACTAAACTATAGTATTTAAATTAGTAGAGGCATAGCATGAATGCTGATGAACGAAGATCAGCAACCACTGTTATCACGAGGGCCTTTAATCTTATCAGAGTCAACTTTATTACGTACTAGCCTCTACCCGCGACTTCATTTGCGTGGAATAGTTACTTTGGGCTAACGCTAACACGCAGCGGAATGTGTCAAGAGAAAAAAAAAAACGGCAACTATTATATATACAAATATTCTTCATTAGTGATCCATTCCTATTGGTATTAGCGTGATGATATATAGCCTATAAACTTCCACGATAAATGAGCTCTATAACACTGAAAGAATTTTTCAATTTGGACCAGTAGTCAAGTCAAGTCAAGTCAAGTCAAGTAGTGGTAGAGCCAAGCTAGTAGTGGTAGAGCCAAGCTGAAGCTATTATTGTTTTCAGCACTAATGGGTCGGCTCGTCCAGGGAAGCACCACCCTCTCACAGAAAACCGACGTGAAGTAACAGTGCTTGCATTGTTGCGTTTCGTTCGGTCAGTAAGAGAGCCGGAGACCCACCTACCTTCCCCTTCCTCCTTCCCTTCCTGCCCCCCCCCCCTACTCCCAAACACAGGCTGGCAACGCACTTGCAACTCCCCTAGTGTTGTAAGTGTCTATGGACGGTGGTGATCACTTAACATCAAGTGACCCATCTGTTCGTTTGCCTCCAATGACATAAAAAAGAAGTAAAGTCACAAACTTTACCTCTTTATATTTATTAGTATAAAAGGATTTAGTATAATATTAGTATTTAGAAAAGAAATACATCGACTCATCCTGTTTTAGCTCACATTATAACACAGTAACATATAAAGCCTTGTTCGCAAACATAATTCTCTCATGTCTAATACAGAGCCCTAATATTATCAAGGACCGCTCGCCGCGCTGGGGCGTTACAATTTCGACCCCCCTCCCCACTCTACCTATAAAACCATAGCCTATACAAGGGTTTATACGCAAACTCCGTATATCTTATAAGAAAATAATAAACATATTTCAAAGCTTTTGCCAACGTTACATGCAATTGTCATGTTTACTTTCGCGACGAACTTTATTTGTATATACATAAGAGAAGGAAATAACTTGTCACATGTTTCCGCGTCGAAGGTTGGATGATTTCACAGAACAATTCAATGTTGATTTGTAAAAAAAATATTGTCACATAATATTTCGGGATAAATGAATTGTGTAATATTCAAGTTTTATTATCTCGATAGATCATGTAAAATAAAATGAGCGTTATATTTAGACTCGGATAATCTTCAAAAAACCTATATCATTACATACTATAAACCAAAGTCCCCTACCGTGTCTGTCTGTAGGTCTGTTCGCGATTAACTCAAAAACTACTGAACAGATTTCCATGCGGTTTTCACCAATGGATAAAGTAATGAACGACTTTTTTTTCTAATCAGGGCTAGACATACAATATTACCAGACTGACTGACTGACATATCAATGCACAGCCCAAACTAATGCAGTTCTATAACAGTCCTACATTTTTCTGTCCAAAGACTAATTTAAAACACCACCTATTCAAGACTGATAAAGCTTACAATTCATAACAATAATCAACATTAAGGTTAATTAATTCGTAATTTAAGACCTTGCTAGGTCAATAGGGTAGTTCAGGAAGAGAGCCAGAACGGTTCCTGGCCGCCCCTAACATGCGGCCGACGGTACACCGTGGGGTTTTAGTCCGTGCGAGTCGGATATAACACACCCTCTCCCCCGGGAGGGTGGGTATCCGTTAGGGATTTCCCCATGTTAATAAAAAAAAAGGTAAATAGGGTAGTCAGTTTAAAAAAAAAAAATTCGTAATTAAAAAATATTGAGGCCATTAATCGAAATATAAATCCTATCTCTCAAGTTGGACCAAATTATGCATAAATGCCAAATGTCATGAAGATCGGTTGTGTAGTTTCAGAGTTAATCGTGGACAAACATCATGAGGTAGTAGTGGTAGAGTCACGCTGAAGTTATTACTGGTTTCAGCATGAATGGGTCGGCTTGTCCGGGGCAGCACCACCCTTTCACAGAAAACCGACGTAAAGAAACAGTGCTTGCATTGTTGCGTTTCGCTCGGTCAGTGAGAGCGCCGGAGACCCATCTCCCCACCCCTCTTCTCTCCCTTCCCCTCTCCATTTCCCCAAACACAGACTGGCAACGCACTTGCGACACCTCAGGACTGCTAGGGTCTATGGACGGCGGTGATCGCTCAACAGCAGGTGACCCGCATTTTCGTTTGCCTCCATATGATATATAAAAAAAAATGACATGATTTTTATATATTTAAGACTAGTTTTTCCCGCGACTTTATCCGTGGGCAATTAACTTTGAGCTAACTAACGCGCAGAAGAAGTTCTCAAAAGGAAAAAAATACCCGATTTTGAAACATTCTTCATGAGTGTTCCGCTCCTACTGGTCTCAGCGTGATGATGCCTGCAGCTTATTTCCTTCCTTATTACCCCCTACAACCTCACAAACTCACAAACCTCCTCTTTATCATATTAGTATAGATATATTCAAACTCAGCTAAGTTTTTTCCAAACGTGCATCAAATCTGCAAAAGATTCTACACAAATAAAACAGTAAGAAACAGTTATAAATGATGTAATAATCAACAGATAAACAGCTAGTATTTCTTCTTGGTTTTATATTAAGGTCTTGAAGTAAACAATTTTGGGAATCGACAGCGTTTTCGCTTTTATTATGTCGCTAAACAGATGTCAGTCATAGGCTGCTTAATAAATGTTATAAACACTGTTACCCTTCACTTCGTTTTGACTTTGGTGTAAGTCATAAACTTTCCTCAACATTACTCTATCTAATATTATAAATGCAAATTTGAGTTTGTTTGTTTATTTGTTACGCTTTCTCGCATTAATTTTGCATACATGTCGTTAGGGGTACAGAAAAGACGTAGGGTATATTTAATCTAGAACAAAGTACCGCAAGAAGCCGCTGGTAGCATCTAGTACATGATAAAGAGAGAAGCTCAATATTTTGTATAGGTAATATATATTAGTTAGTGGGGCAAAACATTGAAGTCTCAAACGACAATAACGTCACGGTTTATCTTAAACAATTGTGTATATATAATCTAAATTCAAGGAGGCACCAGCAACTCCAGTATCATTATATTCCAACTTATTCAATATATAAATCTAAGAACGATATGTATGGTAGTATAGCTAATCACCAACAATGAGATTCATTAAAGTTTCTAAGTGACCTATTCATTAAAACCACAGAAGAAATTAAAAAGTTTGTTCTAATATACAAAAAGTGGCTGAAAACCCTAATGTAGCTGAACTAGTGCATTGAACAAAGCTATATAAACCGGTTACAACTAGAAGACGCACACCAACCAAATAAATGTTAAATCAAATGACATTGGAAGTAAATGATGCAAGCGTCCATAAGCTGCGGTAACTACGTAAGATCAGGCATCCCACATGCTTCTAAAAAAAATATCCTCGGAGAGCACACTTGGATATACTTGCTTCTTATTCACCAAATCCGCTTATAGTAACAACTAATTTCAGACACTAAAAAGAAAAATTAAAATACATATACAACTTTTCCTATTTTAAATATTTTAGAAAGTTCGAACAATTTACATTTTTACACATTACAATCTACACTCTCGCTACGGCTTCGTATGGATACAATGCGATAAGATGGCGTCATAAATTCAATGTCTATAATAACTGTCTATACGACTCAAAAAGTATACACTAATATTATTGTCCGAAAATTCGAGTACCATAAAATATCAACATATCAAAAATGGTAAAACAGCCAATCGCCTGTAGCTTGAATTCAGCATAAAACGTCGCGCGTCAAGCCCCGCCGATAATGGCGAAGCTTAACACGACACTTATTGCCAAAATAAATCATCCAACGCCTGTTTACGTGTTACCTAATCTATTTGTGGAACTATGATAAACAAATCGACCGAACCTTGTATTAATTCCGATTGTTTATCCAAATAATTCGTTTGACATAATTTCATTCGTTGCGGTAAATATTGTATTCGAGGAAATTTGATAAGAAAATTACATGCCACAAAATTTTATATAAGAGAGGACGTGTGAGAAGAAGCACACAAGTTTAATTCAGCTATTTAAAGTTATTTAATTAAATATTCCACTTTCAACATTTCAATTATGAATGGTCTCTTATCCAAAGTATGTCACAAATGAAAAAAGTTCATTGTCGTTGCTTGCTATTCGTATATTTTAATCTTTATACACAGTAGTTTTTAGTAAAAACAAGACTGGACCTTAATAACACAAATGAAATGTAACCATATCCAGTTTGTTTAAATATATTTTACAATAGTATTAATAAGAATAAAAAGAACACAACTCAAAAATTCTGGTATTATTTGTTCATTTTTCTTTAAATAAGTAGAAATATTTACATGTATATAGACAGAGGTAAAACGGTTAAGTATAACTAACTTTCTCATCTATCTCTAAATCGCTTCTCTTTAATTTTTTTTTGTGTCCCGTTATTGTAGCTTGGCTATTAATGAGTTTTGTGTCATTAATTAAAACAAAAGTGGAAAAAGATATTTTTAAAGAGAAACTTTTTTGTCTGAGAGTCTTATCTTCGCGAGCCCTCGCCGCCGCCACTTCCTTCTGCAAAATGACCTCCTCTGCCCCTATTGCCGCAGCTAGAAAGCGGTGCTGTCCCTCCCACGCAGAACACTCTGTCAGAGTGCAGAGCGCAGTGTCTTCCGCAGCACCGCATTCTTAGTATGCAGCGATTGGCTCCCTGTGAACGATCAGATGCAGGTACCACCCGATACAACCATGTCTGGTGAGTTCTTGTACCAATCGAAACGACAGGAAGCCCCAATCCCTGTTACACTATTCCGGCAAAACTGGACGAACGGCGTCTATTGTGTAATGCCCGTAACACGCGTCCGCCAGGTCTTGCATCCACCGCTTCATAGCCCCCTCCCTCTCCAGCTGTCTTTTTGTTTCTATCTCCGTGGGAGTTGGAGACTCACCAATTCTCTTTCTTGCCGTCGCGAGAAGTCCCACCTCCAGAACAAATTATATAGTTAAATCTTCCTCACGAATCACTTTATTAACTGGTGAAAGCCGCATTAACATCCGTTCTGTAGTTTTTGGGTTTATAGCAAACATACAGACAGATGTGGCAGAATTCTTGGTTTTATAATATGTAGTGATTGTGGTGATGTTTTTATTGTAATATGACATGATAAACATATCAAGAATTTATAAGTTCTACCACATTGCACGATATGTATTGTTCTATCGATTTATCAAAGCGAAGGCGTTATTGCGAAAATTTAAAGTTTGCGTTTAAGCCACAATCGCGACTCATAAACGAGGATGGTATCTAACTGGCTGAACGCCAGCCGGAGAAACGTCCAATTTCCATTTATCTAAACTATGTCCAAAGTAAAACCTAAATAGTGGGAACACGGAATTGGCAATTCGATCTGTAAAAAATACTGTCTTTTATACTTCATAAATAATGTGAAAATCATGTTAAAATTCAATTTAATTTAATGTTTTTATTATTTAATGTTTTATATTTTATAGCCCCTGCCCGCGACTTTGTCCGCATATTATAGTTACTCTGGGCTAACACTAACACGCAGCAGAAACTCTCAAAGGGAAAAACATCCCGTTTTTAAACATTTTTCATCTGTTCTCCGCTCTTATTGGTCTTAGCATGACGATATATAGCGTATAACAATTCTCGATGTATGAGCTATATAACACTGAAAGAATTTTTCAAATCGCACTATTAATTCCTTAGATTACCCCCTACAACGTCACAAACTCACAAACTTTACCTCTTTAATATTAGTACAGGTGAGTTCTGTAATATTTTTGCTAAACCACCGGCCACACGTGCGTACATTGCTCCAGGTTAAAAATTAGGGCTGTGGTATATATAACTCACTTATATTGCAGCACGTAACTGAATGTAAGTGTTGCTGTTAAGTAATTAACTATACATATGTTTTCTTTATTTATCTTGTAAGCCATGTTCCAACATTGTGAATTGTGAATGTGTGTGTATGAGATGTGAATTTATAACATTAATCGGGTTTTTACATCTCTTGGCATTCCAAGCAATAATTATATATAGTTATTAATCAAGCGCTATTTATTTATTTATTTATTTACATATGGATAAAGCAACAGTCGACACTCAAAAATAATAATACAATAGCAATAATAAAAAAAAATACACTAAACTGAAGACCTAAAACGCTTTATCACATAGAAATTTAACTTACACTAATCATAATAATAATAAGGAAATAAAGAATAATAAACAGTACCTGGGCGACCGAGCTTAGCTCGGTTTTTTAAAAACATTTTTAAATTAAAATAAACTGTTAGGTTTGCCTTATAACATTAACATTTATTTGCAAAAAAATATGTCTTCTGTTGTCACTCGGATTAGAACTGGGGCTACACGGATTTTAGAAGCAACCGATTTCCGTCTGAGCTATTTTTGTTTTGACAGCGGCGGTGAAATTTACCTTTATAATCTAGCTATATTTTTTCATTGCCTGAAAACTCAGTTTAAAAAAGTTTTCTAATAATAAAATCTAGCTATATCGATTTATCTTCTCCGAAACTACCTTTTTTTATACGTGGGGAGAGGGTGAGTTATGTCGGACTCGCACGGACTAAAACCCCACGGTGTACGTCTTCCGCTATAGTTGGGGCGGCACGAGATCTCTATAGACTTCATCGTGCCGCCCCAGCGGTGTGGCCCAGCAGCAGAAGTGCCGCCGCCGGGCCTTCGTCTTGTAAGGAGACAGCCGGGTACACATCGGCCGTCTCCTTCTCGTCCGCCGGACCTGTGCAATGGGAAGATGGTGCCCCGACCCACCTCCCCTAGGTCCGGCTCCCTCCCCGAAACTACCTACTATACTATGTTTCACGGAAATAGACGATGCCGTTTTCGAGATCCTGAATATATACAAATATAAAAATATACAAAAATTGCTCGTTTAAAGGTATTAGATTATTATATTGGGCTACATAAATTCAATACAAAATATCTATATTACATGTACACAGGCTGCTATACTACGCGTCACTAAGCTGGTGCACTCGCAATGCGTCACGAGCATGTCTAGGTCATCGGTCACGCGCAACCTTAAGTTTTTCCTCTATTAAAAATCGAAAGAAATTTTTACTTTCATTTTTTTTTTAAATATAACATTCTTACAGCTAATGTTTGTAATGTTTGGACCAATTTTGACTGGCTTTTCTTTGGCTAACGTTATTGTAAGGTATGTCATAATTAATATATAAACATGTAGGTAGTGATAGATACGCGTGATTTTGACAGTTATAAAATAAACAGTTTACAAAAAAGCTGCGTTATTTTTATCTGGGATCTTAGTTATTAATAAGAATAGAAACCCATCCAAAATCTCGGAATACGTCAGTTATAAGAGATAATTTAGTACAGTTTTATTTAAAAAAAATGCGTCAGTGTATTTGCACTTTCATATCTGATTAGGTAAGCCGTTATTTTGACGTTCCAAATAGACACTTCAACTTAATTTATGTGTATGTAATGTATAATAATATTTATACTATAAATATTTATAAATAAAAAGTATCCGGAATCGCAGCCACCGCACACGTTAATTTACACATAATAAAATTTGTTTTACTATATTCCAGGCGGTTGAAGTGAATAAATCTTATAATTAATCCATTTCCACGGAATCCACCGAAATGTAACAATCCAATGTAACCTAATCGTTACTTTCACCCTACTATAGTCACCAAATTCGCAGTAAAATTTATAGTTTAAAACACATACACACAGTATTATTTATTTATACATGTAATCACATTTATCATATTTCAGTTTATTGCAGAGACATAAACTCTACATCCAAACATACAAACATTTGACGCGAAGATACAATTCAGTCTTTATTGCTTATTTTGTGTTTTATTTCACCTGTGTAAATTACTTTGATTTTTGATATTTATATTATTACCCTGTGGTTTTCTCTCTCTCTCTCTCTCTCTCTCTCTCTTTCTCTCGGGATAGTAAGTCCCCAAATTGTCGGGGCAGAGGGCAGACACAATGCCTGTCCTTCTGGATATATCGATGGCTTGACGCTTCACCTCATTTCAAGTAAACCCAATCTTCGTGAACTCCGCGAGCACAGATCTTTGCCAAGTTTGTCTAGGTCGTCCACGCTTCCGCCTGCCTTGGCGATTCCAGTCCAGTGCCTGATTAGGGATATGGCTGTTATCCCGCCGCAAAGTTTGGCCGATCCAGGTCCATTTTCGATGTCACTCTATGGGATCTTCATGGTACACTTTCGACAAATCTGCATTGCTGACTGTCATTGCGTGGTTTTACTTGTGTTTAATTGACCTACCATCGGAAAACTTTGAAATACTCTGGAAAACTCTGAACTTGGTTTATCGCGTACTTCTCTCATACTTTTAGTATTACACACTGGTCGAAGCAAGGAAAGAATGTCAGGATTCGTTTTCAATGCACTGGTTCTGCCCTCTGGGAGAGATAGCTATGGTTCTGCCAGATTGTTTCTCTTTAGTCCCGGGCATGGCGTTTTTAGCTAGACCGGCTGCTGTTGCGACGTGGTGCATGCTTTTTCGATCTGGTGTTGTCCCGTTAAGGTGGCTGATGATGATACACTACGAGATTTTAGTTGATAACTTTCCGACATTACGCTGTCTTACCCCGAATGTCTTATGCAGGATTTCTCTATGTTAAAAGAGTTGTTCGTCCGACGATAATCACGGTTTACCGAGATCATTATATGTCGGAATCTCACAACACAGTCATGCTAGATACGGAATATGTCTATTTTCGTACTTAAACGTTGATAGTACTAACCTTGCAGATCATTGAGCGCGACTAGCAATTATATTCGAGATATAAATAAATTATCCTTGGAGAAGATTTATTCTTTATTTAGACTATCAACAACTTCGGGTGGTTTGTCAACGAGATTTTCAACCCGCAAAATTATTTTAGGCGTCGTTTACCAATTTATATACTTGTAGTATATGAAGTAATTGAACGCAACGCCCACATCTATATTTATACTTTAATATGGTAAAACTGAAGAGATTGCTTGTTTGAACGCGTTGATCTCAAGAGCTACTGGTCCGATTTGAAAAATTATTTCCATGTTAGATAGCTCAATTATCGAGATTTTTGAAAATTGCTATTAATAATTAATAAATTATTAAATTTTTTAATTAGATATTATCTACTTAAATTGTACTATTATGGTTTTAGCCCCTATAGTATGAATAATTACATAAATAGTGCTTTAGTACTTTCATAGTTATATTATGTATTAGGATTACTTGGGAAGACCAAGTTCATCCGCGTGGAATCATGACTTGGGGCTAACTAACACTCAGCGGAAGCTCTCAAAAAGAAAAAAAAAACGATTTTGAAACATTCTTCATTGGTGTTCCACTTCTAAAGGTTTTAGCGAATTGATATATAGCCTTCCTCGATAAATGAGCTATCTAACACCGAACGAAGTTTTCAAATCGGAGCGGAATATAATAAAATATTTCCATACAAACTTTCATTCCCTATTTCCTATTGTTGTTTTAAACCCTTAGGGTAAAACTTTTACAAACTTTCAATGTCATATTTAGTTATATCGAATCAACAGCCTAAAAAATATGTTCCAAGCGTTTAGCTCTAAAAATGACAATAATTGCATACAACTTTTAATCCTCCCTTTTAACCCCTTACAACCCTTCCATTGCATAAAAAAGTAACCTATATCCTATCTCAAGCTCTACACTATCTGTGCATCAAATTTCAATTAAGACAGTTCAGTAGTTTTAGCATGAAAGAAAGACAGACAGACAGACAGAGTTACTTTCGCATTTCTAATATTAGTAAGAATTATGTGTATTATATATCGAAATCGACATGGATTTAAGTGAATGATGTCTACAAAGTCAGGAAAAGCAAATTGATACCTAGTTGAAATAAATTTACGACAATTTTAAATAAAACTGTTTCAATCTCAGACCGATAGTAGTAAAGTCAAGATACAGTTAAAACAAATATATTTCGTAACATTCGCTCCAGGCCACAGAGCAACAACGACGAGCCAAGAGTTTGGCGTCACATCCCAATAAAGTCGGTGCAAATAAGTATTAACAAACATGAACCCTTCAGCTAAAACAAATATACATTCGAGTGAGATCTTCCCCGGGCTTAATTAAATACTACACCGTAATGTGCTCTCGAGAATTTGAAAGGTAGCGCACGTTAAGTGCGTTGTTTTCAGTTAGTTTTTTTAACAACGGGTAATCATTGGGAGCACCTGCATAGTGAAAGAATGCTTTTGTATAAACTTTAAACTATTAGAGAGTGATACATTGAGATAAAAAAAAGAAACAAATTATTGGGATGGACCGATGATACGTCATAAGCGTCGATATTCTGGTACCGTCCTATGTTCCATTTACGTAAGTGAAGGACACTATGGTCGCAGCCAAGTTCCGCATGTATGTGCTAGACGTGCCTGCGACTTCGTCCGTATGGAACCTTATTTAAAAAAACGGTAATTAACAAAATCACCTAAATGTGTTAAGTCCAAATAGATAAGTAAACACTTTTGAGTGGTATTTAAGTCGCACCGTTATTAAATTCATAATAACTTTTAATAGAGTGAACTGTTTTTAATGAAATCAAGACTAAATGTTATGATTTTCTTGTGAACGCGGTACTTTAGCAGAGATGCATTTTCAAACAAACAAACACACAGACATTTCTAAAAGTAAATGTATAGTTAATTACATTTATTTCGAGGAATTGCATGCGCGTTAATTAATCAATCCGAGGTTACGTTATTTTGGCACTTTTGTGTTGGTTACTATTTCGGCTCAGTGCTTTCTGTACTCGCTGCAAAGCCCAGTGAAGCATTTAGGATTTTCTAAACCAACAGTGTTAACAAGTTCCAAGAAAAGGTAAATTATAGCATATCAATCAATATCTAATTGCATGTTACAGTATAGCGTAATAAATTGAAACTAAAATATGAATATATACTAAAGTATATATTAGCTAAGTGATAGCATTATGAGACGTCGCGTCGATGTACATGCCTAAGTTTTTACAGCATTGTGATAGTACTTTTACCTGCTACAGATTGTAAAATCTATCTCCAAGCAGGTGCGTTCGGTTGGCTACATTTAAAAGACAGGATTCTTTAGGGTGAAAACGGTACTATCTAGAACCACTATGTCACTTTACTTCAGGTTGTCTCTTGCCAGAACCTATAAACAATTATAACAATTTTCTGGCTTGATGACGTATACCTTTAAAAGTCAAGGACTGCCTCGACTTTTTATTAATATTAAATTTTTGTTAAATGCTGTCAGAAATGAAAACTCAAAACAATGGAACTTAGACTTTGTTCTCTTATGAATTTCGAAATTTAAGTAAATTTTTTAGTTTGTATTCTTTCAATTTCATAATATTTAAATTGAAATTTGTATCATTAGTCTCTCTTTTACATTTATTGGCATCCCAAATAATAATGATATACTTTTTAAATAATATTTTATAAAAATAAAATTAGATGTACAAAAGCTCTTATACTACGCATTGCTAGTCTGACGAAAGCCGCTTAAGCGTAATAACGTCGGTTACACTTACTAACCTGTCATGACGTGAAATTATGATTTAATCTTCTGCTAAAAGAAAAACCGCTAAACACGCCTAAACAAGATTTCACTTCAAAACTATATGGGTCCTGTTCACACGCAGTAGAAATAAAACCTTCAGAAACAAAGCGAGACGAGAGTACGCCTCACTGTTCTTTAAAACTCGAAAGTAAGTGAGATACTTTTTTTTTTACGTGGGGACATCCCTTATGGATACCCACCCTCCCGGGAATGGGTTATGTCCGGCTTGCACGGACTAAAACCCCACGGTGTACCGACAGACCGTAGTGTTAGGGCGGCAAGGGATCGTGCTAAGCTATTCCCCTTAGATAGCCGCCCCAACAGTCCGCCCGGCGGAAGGTGGCCGCCGGGCTCCTACCTATAGAGGGGCAGCTGGGTACACAGCAGCTGCCTCCCCTCGTCCGCCGGACCTGTGCAATGAGGGGATGAGCCCCCCGACTACATCCCCTCAGGTCCGGCTACGGAGGCAGAACGAGTTGGGCAAAGCGCCGCCTCCTCCTGCCGGTCCTCCGTCGGCGAAGACGGCCACTGAGGGGATCCGCCTCGCGGGCCCTCTCCGCCGCCTCCTTTTGCGAGATGACTTCCTCGCAAGTAAGCGAGATACTGATCTAACTATACCCGACACAGTGTTTACCCTTTACCACTTTTCGCTTCACAAAAAGGTTGCGTATCAGAATTTACAAAGGTTGTCATAAGTAGTTTCATTTTAAAACAGAATGTATTCTTGCTGAAGTAACAGGTGAGTTTTAATCTAAGCGTAAACATTGAGATTTCAATTATAACATTTGATCACAATGGAGACATTTTTGCCTGTCAGTTATGTCAAGTGTGAATGATGAAGGTCGATGTCAAAACGCCGTTTGACTCCAAATGAAACGGGATCAAGAGTCTAGACGTATAGAACGTTTGGGACAATAATTTCATTTCTCTCTAAATTAAAGTTTTTTTTTTCTTTACAATTCTGATTTCTATGAATTATTAAAGTTTGGATGCTATAAAAATATATTTATATTTAAGGAACAGTACCTTGGCGACCGAGTCTAGCTCGGTTTTTTAAAAAACATTTTTAAATTAAAAGACAGTGTTAGGATTGGCTTATAAAATAAACATTTTAACAAAAAAAAAGTCCAAAAATTTCCAAACAAATTTCCATCCGAGTTATTTTTGTTTTGACAGGGCCGGTGAAATTTAGCTTTATATTCTAGCTATATTTTTTCATTGCCTGAAAACTCAGTTAAAAAAGTTTTCTATTAATAAAATCTAACTAGATCAATTTATAATTCCGACTCTACCTACATACAAGTTTCACAGGAATAGATGACGCCGTTTCCGAGATCCTGAATATATACAAATATAAAAATATACAAGAATTGCTCGTTTAAAGATATTAGATAGATTAATTTTAGTATAATGTTATAGCTTATACTAACTGGTGACTATTTAAAACTTTTTAAGTATTTTTGATAGGACATCTATAGCAGCGCAGCGGGTGAAACCGACAGTTGGCGTACAGATACATGCTGCGGGGACACTTAATTTTCATTTTTTATACGTTGTATTTATTGTATATAAATTAACTTGTATTAAATAAGCACTCATCACTTTCTTGAGATATTCTATTTATTTTTGATTTCACCATATTTATTTCCTGTCGTAAATTTCGATGTTTCAGATCTGCCAGGCTTCCGATGCATGTCGTCACAGTTAGATTTTTTTTAATAGTTTTTAGTATGTAAGGGGATAGGGCAGATACTTAACAGAATATCTATAGAAATCTCGTGCCGTCCCGAGAATAGCGGTGAGTGTACACCGTTGGGTTTTAAGAAGTAGGAATCTCACGTTACACACTCTCTCCCCGGGAGAGTGGCGTGGCCATGTAGGATCTTCCTACGTTCGAAAAACAGGGGGCCCACTCAAGTTGCTTATCGACAATCACTAACGCAAATAGAAAACGAAAATATGTATGGAGATGACATGACATTTTAATAAGATAAAATCACAATGTTAAGGTGGATGTGTGGTGTGACTAGAATGGATAAGATTAAGAATGACTATATCAGAAGAAGTTTGAAAATAGCACCAGTGACAGAGAAATTGAGAAGTAATAGGTTAGCATGATATGGGCATGTCATGAGAAGAGATGAAAACCATGTGACTAGAAAAGTGTTCAGTATGATGGTGGATAAATATTTATCCACTCGTATATACGAGTAGAGGAAGACCGAAAAAGGTGTGGATGGATTGTGTGAAAAATGATATGTGCGTAAAAGGTGTGAATACTGAGGTGACATTTGATAGGAGAGAGTGGAAAAAGAAAACATGTTGTGCCGACCCTACTTAGATGGGATAAGAGTAATGACGATGATGATGATGATGATGATGAAAATCACGTGGTATAGCACTCAGATATATTATCTCCATATATTTTTTCGTTTTCTGTTTGTGTTAGTGATTGTCGATAAGCAACTTGGGTAGGTCCCCTGGTACTTAAAAATGGGATCATTTTTAGAATCGGTTTAATAAGCTCAAATATTATCCCCTACATCCAAATCACAAATATTACTTTTACTTTCAAATGTTAAATAGCAGAATGATAAATGTTTGTAACATCAGATAAGATTTTATTATTTGTGAATCAAAACACTATATATCCGTATCAACAGACTTCAAAGTAACAAGAAAAGAGTAATTGACCAAATAATAACATATTACAAACCTAAGCGTTATTCTCGGAACTGGGCTTGAATTTCAGAGTCAGCGGAGTTCAAGGAATAATACGACCACTTTCATATTACACACAAATCTTTTTAATGGTATGAAGTTTCCAGTTGTTACCAGATGCGGAGAAATGTGTCTAGGTCAATCTGATTACACTACATATATGTCTAGAGTAATGTTTATTTAGGAAAATAAATAAGAATTTCATGCTATCTCCAAGTGGTGAAGCACACTAACAAATTGTCTCTATTTTTAGAATTCTATTTACTTTCTAGCTTGCTATATTTCTTAGCATTAATCGTTGAATTTTCATATTTTTTAATGATTAAAAAAGTAGTAGATAGCTCAAATGTCATTAAGTATATATAGTATTATATAAGTAGGTATTATATTCCTGGAGAGAGGTAGAGCGCCTGGCCACGATGGCCACAACCCTCGTGGTCAGGCGCATAAGAAGGTTGGGCCTCAGGGTGGCCCTTGAGAAGACCGAGGCCATACTCTTTCATGGGCCTCGGCAGGGGCCACCACCTGGGGCCCACATTATGGTGGAGGGCACCCGAATCAGACATGAGATACTTGGGCCTTACCCTGGACGGGCGCTGGCGGTTCGAGCCCACTTTGCGGGGCTCGGGCCGCGAATTACTAGGGCGGTGGCGGCACTCGGTCGGTTGCTCCCCAATATTGGGGGGCCGGGTGCCGGGTGCCGTCGACTCTTCATGGGAGTCGTGTGGGCGATGGCCGCTTACGGGGCACCGGTCTGGGCTGATTCCCTCGGTGCCACTAACGTGCGCGTCCTGCGCAGTACGCAGCGTACGGTGGCACTGAGGGCAATCCGGGCATACCGGACGGTGTCATCGGCGGCGGCCTTTACGCTCGCCGGCTCCCTTCCCTGGGAGCTGGAAGTTGGGGTGCTCGCCGCCGTGTACGAATTCACGGCGGCGAGGAGGCGTAGTGGGGAGCCTCCGGCTCCCAGGAAAATAGAAGTTAAAAGGCGGGAGTTGCGGGAGGGGGCTATAGGGAGGTGGATGCAGGACCTGGCGGACGCGCGCTTCGGGAGGTACACCGTCGACGCCGTCCGCCCGGTCCTGCGGAAGTGGATTTGGAGGAGATGGGGCTCCCTGTCGTTCAGGCTGGTGCAGGTGCTAACCGGACACGGTTGTTTCGGGTGGTACCTGCACCGGATCGCTCGCAGGGAGCCGACCGCCGCCTGCCATGAGTGCGGCGCTGAGGAAGATACCGCGCAGCACATTCTCTCTGAGTGTGCTGCGTGGGAGGTGGAGCGCCGCATTCTGGCGACGGTGGTAGGAGAAGATTTGTCGCTGCCGAGCATGGTCTCGTCCATGCTCAGCAGCGAGCAGGCGTGGCGAGCAGTGGCCTCCTTTTGTGAGGAAGTCATCTCGCAAAAGGAAGTGGCGGAGCGGGCCCGCGAGGCGGACCCCCTGAGTGGCCGTCTTCGCCGACGGAGGACCGGCAGGAGGAGGCGGCGATTTGCCCAACTTCTCCTGCCACCGTAGTCGGACCTGAGGGGATGTAGTCGGGGGGCTCATTTCATTCCTTCATTGCACAGGTCCGGCGGACGAGGGGGGGCAGCTGGCGTGTACCCAGCTGCCTCTCTATAGGTAGGAGCCTGGCGGCAACCTTCCGCCGGGTGCACCGTTGGGGCGGCTATTCAAGGGGAATAGCAGAGAACGATCCCTTGCCGCCCCAACATCACGGTCTGTCGGTACACCGTGGGGTTTTAGTCCGTGCGAGTCGGACATAACCCATCCTCTCCCCCGGGAGGGTGGGCATCCATAAAGGATTTCCCCAGGTAAAAAAAAAAAAAAAGGTATTAGGTGAATATAAATTTACAATCAATTAAGAAAGCCCAGTGGAATATAACTAAAGAAATGGAATGCAAAAAAAACCTTTAAATTTTCTAAAACGGGATTCTAAGGCATATCATAGTTTAGTAAGGATTATGTTAGTGTTGCTATTGTACGAGGCTTAGCGTTTATGTTCAATTATTCTAAATTTAGAAATGAAGTTTGTACCATTCTAAAAGTACTTTGTACTACTAAGGGTACCTCTCAAATTTATCTTCGCTTATTTAGTTACCGGAACACATCAGTCTGTGGGTTAAGACATTCAATTTTAATTCACTTCAACCAAATACATTCTTGATAATTTCATGTATGCCTGCAAAAACTTAGCAAAGTAGAATTTCGTAACACACCGACACGATTTAAATACTAAAAATGGGACTTATAGAAATAAGAGTTAGTATTTACAATAAAGCCCCAAAGCACATTACCGATTTGTCAGACTGTACGTCAAGCATCATGTCCTGTTATGTCATGCGACTTTTGGTGTCAACGGGCTGTGGATGGATCAATATGTGATCGACGGTGATGTCTGGAATTAACAAGTCTCTCTGTGCATCCGCTAAAAACAGTTATAACTTTAATGTACTATAATACATCGAAAAAATAAACCCTATCCAGTTTCTTGCCGGTTCTTCTCAATGATTGGGTCTTTTATCCAAACCGGTGGTAGTTTTAATGTTTATAAGCGCCTTATTAGGGCCTAAATTTATTAAAGTGTTTTCTATATTATATCAGTTTTTGTTCTGTTACAGATTTAGTAACATTACGAAGGTAAGCATTAGTTTTGGTGTAACACGAATGATGTCAGTGAACAGCTTGTCCTTTTTTATGGAGACTTCGAAATAACAAGTTAAGCAGGTCACGATCTCGAGTGTCCGACATGGAAACTATCTGCACTAGCCCTGAGGCTATTAAATTAATGATAATATAGAGGGTCCAGGCTTCGTGGCCTGTGTCGTTATTTGCACGTGTTCCGTCCCTGGGACGGGTACGTGTTTGGCATTAAGCAAAGCGACAAGCGATCTTAGGTAAAGGCAAATAATTCGAGTCTTGAATATTATATAAGTTTAAACTCGTAATAGAAATTAATTTCGGAAATATTTATTTAAATGCGGGCAGTAGACATGCTTGAAATAAGAATTAGTTAATTTGGTAACAAATGCTTAACTTAAAATTTATGTATTTCTTTTTGGGAAATATTGTTGCTCTCTTGGGTAATTAAAATGCCGTTTGCGTTGGGAGAAATTATTTTGAATTCACAATATTAAAAATGACACAGAGTCCATCCAAATACCAATGCCAAATACCATCATAAAGTTACACTTAGATCATATATGTACATTATAATACTACTAGCGGACCCAGTAGACGTTGTCGTGCACTGTTATTAAAAAAACATACGATTAGACCACAGCGCCACCTACGGAGTCCAATTGTAAATCTAAACGACTCTCGAATCCACTGAAACAAGTCATCAAAATCGATCTAACTGTTTAGGTGGAGTTCAGTTACATACATGGACAGAAGAATTATTGATACCGACTGAAAATTTAGACAGTGACGATATTTATGTGTAAGATAGATCCGCACTCGATTCTCGTCCTAAATCAGTTTAAAAAATGGGTACTTTATTTTTGACCTAATTATGTAGAAAAATTACAATTAATAATAATGGTTATTATACGCAATCCTCTACACTTGTACGTTAAAGCACAGTGTCAATAGCTGTCGTGTGATTTCACTTTCATTTGAAAACGGTATATATAAAACAAAAGGGTTTATTATCCGTTTTATTATAGAAGCTTTGGCATTTTGGCACCGGTCATTGCAACTAGGTTTTATTACGATATTAGTAGTAGTAGATAGTTTTAAAACAAACTTAACTTAAGTTCTCTTTGTTATTTATAAATATTTGTTTTGATATTATTATTTTACGTTAAATGTGGCCATGAAGTATTATATCTTAGAATACTGCGAGTGTTTAACCATTCAACTGGTATAAAGATGATTGCGTTCTGCCTATAGATTCCTTTTTTTTATTTTCTTATTTGCTTCTATGTTCAGAATAGAACTGTCTTTGGATACCCTATAGCCCCAGAGAAGAGAATAGAAGTCTTTCGAAGGTTGTCATGACTTAACACCGATAACTGTTTAAAGGAAATTGAGGACGAACTAATCTTGAAACCATATTTTATGTTTATGCTAAATTCTCAACAGCATTTTTTCCCACGCATCATTGACTCATCGCATAATCCAAACTACCCTTAAATCTTTTATGAAACATATCTTGCATTATTTTGATGATCATCACTATATAATAATACATCCGTACGAAGCCGGGTTGGTGCGCTAGTTTTGTAATAATAAAACAATTGTAAGCAATTTTACATACTGTTAATATTCTAGGTATTGCTCTGTTTACTGTATGAGTTTCCATTAAAATCACAGTCGACGTTCAAAGCAAATATAAACTTGAGTTGATCAACAAATGCGGCTACGTGATGTCATTACCCTGCTTCATAATGACCAATCTGTTTGATACTGTTGAATTAATTGTAAACGTCAGTATACCCGTTGAAATATATTGAAGTTTATGCTAATATTATTTACTTATAATTTGTAACTGTATGTTGTCTAAAGTGTCACATGGACAGAATAACTAAGAAAGTTTAAAGACTATATGGAGTTTTTAATCCATTTTACTATAACTTTCCACTGGATTTATGCGATCGTCAATTCAAGTATTTCTTGTAACAATAAGTAGATAATTATAAAATACTAGGCTCTGCCCGCGACTTCGTTCGCGTGGAATAGATACTTTGGGTTAACGCTACATGCAGCGGAAGCTCCCAATAGGAAAAAATCCGCGATTTTTAAACATTCTTCATTAGTACTCCGCTCCTATTAGTTTTAGCGTAATGATATATAACTTATGACCATCCTCGATAAATGAGCTATATAACATAGAAAATATTTTTCACATTGGAGAAGTAGTTCCTGAGATTACATCCTACAACCTCATACTCACACACTCAACGTCACAAACTCACAACGTCATACTCACACACTCAACGTCACAAACTCACAAACTTTACCTCTTTATAATATTAGTATAGATATCAACAATAGAATTACGGATACAGCTAGTTTGTAAAAAGGCACAACAGAGTTAGATTATCTTGGTACGGGCATAATATGAGAAGAGATGAAAGTCACCTACCTAAAAAAGTTTTGAAATAGGAGTAAAGAAAGACAGAAAAGAGTATGGACGGATTGTATGAAATTGACAGGGCAGAGTGGAAAAGGAAAACTTGTTGTGCTGACTCTGCTTGAGTGGGATAAGAGTAAGAAGAAGAAGATAGAACTTATTTGTTTACATGAAATAACACATTTTTCTACATTATAATATGAAACTGCTATCCAAATTTCACATTAGTATATTCAGCTATTTGTTGATATGATACATACTTTATGTAGATGGTAGAGCCAAGTTAAAGATTTTACTGTTTGCAGGATGAATAGGTCGACTTGCCCGGGTACCACCACCCTCTCATAGAACCACCAACGTGAAGTAACAATGCTTGCAGTATTTTCCTTGGGTCATTGAGAGCGCCGGAGGACCACCTAAACTCTCCTTCCCTCTAGCCCTCCCCCAAACAGCCGACTCACTTGCGACTCCTCCGGTTTTGTTACTGTCTATGAACGGTGATGATCACTTAACTTCAGGTGACCCACCTGTTCATTAGCTTCCTATAACATTAAAAAAAAAACTTTTAATACCTATCTGCGTAATGACGTATTAACGCCACCGCAATTGAAGTGTCTTTGTTTCGCAAGTCTAACCTAACCAAAACTTTACTACTAAATACATATAACTAGTCATAGCGTAAAAACTTGGAAAACTATAGACCTAAGGCAGTAATAGTACTGCTGAATAGGAATGTTTAAGTTGTGTATATAGATAAGATCTCTAAGGGCCAAACCAAAGGAATACTAAAAGAAGGGAACCGACCTGTATTTAGGCCAGTGCATCCACCATACAATGTTGTTGCAAGACAGTTTTCTTTCTAACCGAGATCTAGGGCATAATTTTCTTTCTTATCTTATTTTTATACATGGAAATAATATGGAATAAAATACTGATTTTAAAGTCTAATTTTTACTGTTTAAGTTACTCATATAATAATTATGAAATTAATCATAACAAAGGCATACGAGAAACGATCTCATTACATTCATTTGTATCTAACACCAGCTGTGCCCACGACTCCGTCTGCGTGAATTTTTTTTTTTGTTTTTTTTTATGTCATAGGAGGCTAACGAACAGATGGGTCACGTGATGTTAAGTGATCACCGCCGTCCATAGACACTTGCAACACCAGTGAAGTCGCAAGTGCGTTGCCAGCGTTTGTTTGAGAGAACTGGTAACGGGGAGAGGAGTAGAGTGTGGCGAGGGGAGGGAAGATGGGCCTCCGGCGCTTTCACTGACCGAAAGAAACGCAACAGTGCAACCACTGTTACTTCACGTCGGTTTTCTGTGAGAGGGTGGTACTACCCCGGGCGAGCTGACCCATTCAGGCTAAAACCAGTTATAGCTTCAACGTGGCTCTATCACCTGTAAAAAATCAGTTACTAATAAAATCATCCGAATGTATGAAATCCATTTATTTATTTGCTTTTCTCTCGTACTTAAGTCGCGTCGTCATTAAAACTACAATACCTTTTGATAGAATAAACCGATTTTAATGAAACCACGATAAATGTTACTTCGTGATTTGCTTTATGATATGATTTGAAATTTTCTCGTCAAAGCAGTACTTTAACAGTGTTGCGTGTTCAAACAAGCAGACAGACAGACAAGCATGTCTAAAAATGATTGAAATGTATCACTTATTTCACGCCTGCAACAATTTTATTCATAAAAATCTAAAAAGCACAGAATATTAGATTTACTTTTTTATTGTACGTGTAGATGGAAGTATATTCAAAATAGCCACTATTTTCTAGCCAAACATAACAATTCTTAAATGATCTCCTATAAATGTCATTAAGTATATTACTAAGTAAATAGAACTTGTAACAAAAACCATTAGCTTAAGCATTACATATTTTTGCCATTTAGCCCATAGTACATGGGCGACCGAGCCTAGCTCGGTTCTTTAAAAATCATTTTTAGATTAAAATAAACTGTTAGGTTTGCCTCACAAAATTAGCATGTTTTCACATAAAAAAATATTAAACATCTCGCTCATAATAATAATAATAAAATCATGTATTTAATTAATATAAATTGTTAAGTTTGCCTTACAAAATTATCATTTTTTACAGAAATATACATATATATACTCGGATTCACGGATTTTCGTAGCAAACAATTTCCATCTAAGCTACTTTTGTTTTGTCAGTGCCGGCAAAATTTACCTTCATATTCTAGCTATACATTTTCATTGCCTGAAATCTCAGTTAAAAAAGTTTTCTATGATTAAAATTGTAATATATGTACGTTGTTTATTTATTGTCATATTTAGCTAAGTGGTTTTTAACTTGTCATCCTTTAATCTCTCCGATTATAGGCGTCTTACAGTACGGTTGCGTTTCATTAAGCTCCCTAAAATATAACCCTTTGGACATTTATATCAAAAATCTTGCTAGATGAATTTATCGTCCCCAAAACTACCTACATACTAAATTTCACGGAAATAGATGACGCTGTTTCCGAGACCCTGAATATATAAGATATACAAGAATTGCTCGTTTAAAGGTATTAGATATATAATATTTATAAATCAATTCATTTATTTTACAGTTACAAGTAAATGTAATTTTTTCAAAAGTCTTGTTCTAAATTATATGAAAGTTCGTTATAAATCTTATAGTAAAATTAAAAAGTATTTATGTATATTAAATCATATTTTTCAAAAATATAAGAAAAGAAACATAAAAGAAGAACACAATACCAAAAATTACAAGCCAAAACCGACAACAAAGACTTAACCATGCCAATTCGATGTCGCAATAACAGGACGAACAAAAACGTCGAATCGTCCGGTATAATTGAATTCTAAAGGAAATCGCATTGCATACATGAAGTTCCGACCGGGAGAATGCATATAGCTTCACATTTGTAAGTTTGCATAGGAATTGTGTCTTCAATCGTTCTAAAACTTTCGAATGAATTAATTCGATTTACAATGAATAGGATGTTATGGATAAAAGTGTTTGAAATGCAAAATCCAATATCGAATTTAGTGCAATGTTTTTGAAAGACACTTCTGTCAGAAATGAACGGCTAGTGCCCGGTTTCTGTGGTAGTTTAATTGTAGTTTATCTTTTCAATAGCTTCAATTAGCAATAGCGAAAATATACGATAAATGTCAGTAAAACTCAACGGGCCATTTGACAGTTTATCTTATGGATAAAATTGTTGAGTCAACAACTACTGGTAGTTTAACCGAGTATCTTAGAAATCGGGCATATGTAAGCCTTGAATACCAAGGGACTATATGTGGTACAGCGCCATCTAGTGACTAGCGATCGGAATAAAACCTGAAGTTATTTTCTGTATTGGTATACATTATGATTGTTTAAAAGGTTTGGAGTTTATTAACATCGCATATATGTACTAATGTCCAATTTTCATACACAAAAAACAAAGACGATAATTTTTCATATAATAATAATATATATTCACTATTTACAATCTAATTATGCGGGGCGAGATGTAAGAAAATGCACTTTAATATAAAAAAAAAAAATAGTATTGAACTTACATTCATTCTAAAACAAAAAAGTATCTACAGCTCGAAATGTGAGATAATAGTGCCTTCAAATATGATTCAGTGTACCAGGAGAGTCTTACGATCCCACGGTGGTGACGAGACCTTAATTCCTTATACTTGTCCTCTGTATGCAGCAGGTGGCCGAAGTAGTCCGGAGAAGCTGTAAAGACTTCACTTGGTCAATAGCATAGGCAGTTGGAAAAAAAGAAACCGAAGTGTTGCAATGGTTATAAGTAAACGCTGAATTATGTCGCAACTTGGTTGTTCCCGTGTGGTGTGATGGTGAACGATCTTATATAAATATAAATATACATGATTAAAAAGAAACCTTAAATCGACTAAAATAAGGTGCTTATTTAAGTGTGTTTTAGTGCTGTAAGAAAAAGTAGGAATTTGCTATATTTATACAATAACTTATATTTACTAATAAAAATATAGCATTTATATCTTATAATATAATTTTGATTTCATTACTGTACAAAATGGATTAGTTTACGAGCATTACGTATTGCGGACAATGTTGCCAGAAAATAAGTCAGTTTAACCAATTTTTTGTACCAAAGTACTTTCACTCTTACCACTAGGGAGAGACCGAAGAAAATTTACCCCGAAATGTCAACAGCTACGCAAGTAAACATTAATTTTACCCGAATTGTACGATAACATATTTTGCCCCATTTGGGCATTGTTGGTGAGTACAATTTTATTCTTACCCATTCCCAAGACGTATGTACGTGGGAAATTATTTTCCAACAACTTTTTGTCTACGTTCGAGATACGAACTTATGAAGAAAATAGTTTGTCCTTAGACAAACTTACCTTAGTAAGTTTTCGGCATTTTTTATAGCATATGGCAAAATTTTATCCTATTTTTCCTTAAATATTCTATTGCATCTAAACAGATTACTTATTCTTTTGTTTCTCGAACAAAATATATCTATCTATCTATGTCCAAGATAATGTTAAGGTATAAGAGCCAAGTACTCTATATAATATTTCGTAAATTTTTATATTCTTAATTTTCAAGACCACAGAGTTCACGCTTCGTGGTATTATTTTTCTTTCATTTCACTTATGCAAAATAAACGAACCATATCACATAAAACGTCACAAATTTAATACAATATAGAGACAAATAACACAAGATTATTAATAAAATATAAATCCACTAGATGACAGACTAAAATTCCGCCAAAAACTCCTCAAAAAATTTATTTCTACTTTAGTTTTGTTCCCAATTCTTGATTTGTGATATACTACGTGTAATAAAAGTAAAGTGAGTGTATTTTATATTAGGAATATATGAGATGCTACAAATATCAACATTTTTTTTAAATTCTATCGATATGTCTGTTGTGTTTTTTTATTTGTTCCGGGTAATCTCCGAAACGGCTAGACCTATTTGAACAGGAATTTTACGGGCAAATAAGTAACTAATTGGCTGTTTTATTTTAAACTAGCGGGTTCAGCAGACGTTGCCCGCCCTGATAATAAGACAAACTATACCTATACCTTGCCCAAGAATCATTTTATATATTGTTAAAAACGACATGAAGATGCGTTCTGTAGTTTTTGATCTTATCGCGAACATACATATATACAGACGTGGAATAGGACTTTGTTTTACACTATGTAGTGATAAACTGTTATCCGTGCATTCGTCGTTCGTGTGACGTGCGCTGTACTGGACTCCAAGAATAAATATATACATATGTATACGTATTTATGCCAAAAGTCAGCAAACAGGCTGACGGCCCACCTGATGGTAAGTGGTTACCATCGCCTATGAACAACTGCAACACTAAGGGCATCGCTGTTGTAATTGAAAGTCATATCTTTATATTTGATTTAAATTATAGCAAGGTATGATAATAACTTAATTATATCGACACTATGGACATATTATATTTATATAATAAAAGGTTTAACACATATTGTTCGATAATGTTTAGCTTAATATTTTCAATACTTTCTTATATAGTGTAAGTGAGCACTGAGGGTGATATATAACAGTTTAAAGTTCCAGTTATGTGGTTGATGATAAATCCTATTCCATTCGATTCACTATTAGTATTTACATATATAATGTACACGTTACCTGTTACAGTAGATGATGTGCGTGTGATACTTACAGTTATTTTTGAAAGAGTATTATTGTTATTTACAATAGATGTGTGATCACAATTTTAAACATCTAATATATTTAAAAAATGCGTGCGAAGCCGCGGGTAACAGCTAGTTTTATTATATAATTGAAATTGACGTGCCCTAAGAAAACTAATATAAGGATTTTGACTATGACACATGACAACAATTTTCAGAATTAACCATTATCCTGTCACCTTAAAACTGCTATCAAACAGAAGATCTAATCAAGGTAATGTTAGCCACAAGCCCTAGAATTTATAAGCTTATATCACACGAATACATACGTACATTGCATCGATACACATAAATGTTTTTTTTTCTTTTTCAAGTCTCCAATTATTACAAATTTAATTCATAGTATTTTAGGTCACACTGTTATATGTATTACCTAATTGAGGCTTTTAATTCATGCTACGTTTTTGTGTATGCATTTTTATTTCAGAAATATTTAGTTTAAAAATGGTTTCTAAAGTATGAAAAAAAAAGAAAAGAAATATTTATTGTAATAAGGCGTACAAAAAATATTATTACAAAGAAACCCTTACACATAATCAAAACTTATGACAAAGAGACCTGGCGTCAGCATACTGCCGTCTATAACGTTAGTTACAGAACGACGCTGGTTTTCAGCCAGACCTCAAATTTTCCCGGTAAGCATATATATAATTCATTCATCATCAAGTGACAAACAAAAGCATGACACTTCGTAACGTCAAAAGTAAAATTTAAAAGACTATTTATAAAGAATATAACGATAAAGAGGTTGAAGGTATGTATTTTAAAATACTGGACCTCACACTAATGCTTAAATAGTTAAGAAGTCTCTTGAATACTGTCCAGG
This sequence comes from Antheraea mylitta, assembly GCA_014332785.1. Taxonomy (NCBI): domain Eukaryota; kingdom Metazoa; phylum Arthropoda; class Insecta; order Lepidoptera; family Saturniidae; genus Antheraea; species Antheraea mylitta. The sequence continues at coordinate 4,714,543 of JACEII010000017.1, read as the reverse complement.
ATATCTCAAAAAATAGGATTTTTCCTGGGAAAAAGGGATAGTCTTTATAAATTAGATAGAACTTACAGTAACCTAAACATTAATCTTAAACGATATTTACTTATGAAAGGTAGACTGTCTAAAGGTATATAACGAAGATTTAATAAAGACTTGATAGTAAGGAAAATATGAACCTTAGTAAAAAATATTACTAGACACGGCAAAAATATAATTCGATAGAGCGGAACCTAACATATATAAGTGGTGGTTGCTGATCCATAAAATCGAACATCCTACATCACTTTGTGCGATATTATTCCGGAATAGTCGAAAATATGGCTTCCTTTTACGTCCGAGAGAGATATGTAAAATAAAGATAATGATCATTTATTTGAAGTTTTTATTTTCCTATACGATACGTAGGTATTAGATGTTCCTGTAGCGGTGTATACCTTGTGTTGGGTTCTGTATACAAAATTTAGTCCAAATAAAGTTATGAATAAACATGGATTTAATTGTCAGTGATTATGTTTCATGTTATATAATAAAGCGACATTAAAACGAGACAAACATGTACATCTATAGAATTTAACGTGTGAGAAAATGAGATAGAATACATTATACAGTGTTACTTATATTCGCCGTCTCCTTACTGTATATTACACTACCTAATACTTGCTCTTAAGCAATGTTAGAAATTTATTAATATGAATAAAGTCCCTTTTTTAGCTTAACATAATATCAAAATATGTCAACAAATTTAGAAATAAAGTGATTTTTGATAATTTGCAATATTTTAACAAAGCTAGTTTTTTCTATGATTTCAAGATTAAAATCATAGATTAAATAAATTCTGCCGTAAAGCATACTTCGGTCAAAATTCCATCATTGATAAATGGTATATTGAATATTTTAATGAAATTGATATTTTTCAGCTAAGTCTGAATCAGTTTCTTTAGTCGGTCCACACAAAGATAGACTCAGGTGTCATGCAGGAAAATAAAAGCTATCACACAACAATGACAACACACAATTGACGTGAAAACCAGACTTATATTAATAATATCAATTAAAAAATTAGGAAATTTAAATAATTCACACTTTGATCTATGTAAAATTTCAAAACAGAACATGTATTCTATTGCATGGAGTTTTTTTTTCACTTTATTATGGCAATCAATCTTTCAGATTATTACTGCCATTGTCGAGTAATCAATAATATTACAAGCGTCGTGAGATCACTTCGATATTAAGCGCCGTGTGAGTCAATATTCTAACAAGATGGTGGATCTCTTGTTAGAAGAGTTTTTGTGGCATCTCAGAATTTCATGCTCCTTGGTATTATTTTCCATTCACTTCACTTATGCACAATAAACTAACTATATTACATAAAACATCACCAAATTTACAAAATATAGAGTCCAATAACACAAGATTATGAATAAAATATAAAATCCACTACATGACAGACTAAGATCCCGCCAAAAACTCCGATGTATGGAGTTTTAACTTCTATCGGCAATTCTCATGACAATCTCGATTATTTTTTCATATACATTCCTCTGCAGATAAAATATATTATTAATATAATAAATAACGCAGGGGAAGTCGTGTGTGTCAATTGGTGTAACATATATGCGCGATATAGTTCACAAACTGTAAGGCAGTTGCTAGCGACAATCAAATTCTCGCTACAATGTCAACAAACCACAAATCGCATCGGCTCTCGTTTTAAACCGAACTTTCCAGTGATAAATCTCTCATACTCGTACGAATTATTCCGCTTGACTAACGTGCAAATGAATAAAGCCTTTGTATTTGATTACTTCTAAGATATTGCTATGAAATGTATATAGATAAATAAAATTGCAGAGGTCTGCCGTTACGAGGATCACGCAAAAACCATTCAACAGATTTTTTCAATTTTATTTCTAAATTTAAGAGTCTAGACTTGTTCGTATCTAATATATCAAGATATCTTTATTTAACATAAAGCTATTCAACTTTAAAGAAACCAAGGTTTTTATAAACATTATAAAAAACTAAAGAAGTTTTGTAAATAAAGAATGTTTTTACTTTTTTTTTTTTAATATTTCTGCAATAAACAATGCTAAACGAAATCATAGATAGCTAGTTGTTTACATATTTAACTTAATATAAACAAAATACCTAAACTTTTATTACGAAGATATAAAGTTTCTGAATACATTTCGGGGTAATATCTGGCATTACTGATCGAAATTTTAAAAATAATTTATCTAATAGACCGATATTAACAAGTGATAGTTCACACACAACTCCATCCACATACGTGCACACGCAGGTCATAGGTACACATACAGTGGAAGGGATTTTTCTTTATTATTGTTTTTTTTTTTTTTTTTTTATCTGGTTCTATTTTAGACAAATTGTCAGGTTCAAATTTTTTTTTTCGAACTGACTACGCTATTATCCCATTAAGGCCTTTAGCAGCTTCACCGGACTACTCAGATTCAAAATACATATAGGCCTTGGTAATTGCTCACTTGCACGTATGTAGGTTTTACTAACGCTTACATGTGTAATTTAGCTAGTTTTCTTAGCTCGGTTTGCAATGTTGCATTTAAGGTAATAAATCCAAGCCATTTTGGTGCACATATATTTCTTATCATACAAATGAGTATCTTCAGTGCTTCAATTTATTTTGTTCTATTTAAACTGTAAAATTCTACATCTGACAATTTTACATTTCTTTAATTATAATTTAAAAAGTGTGTGTGAATTTTCGGGCATCAAGTAGTTCAATATAAACCTAATTTTAAGGTTCTCAGTCACTTATGTATGCAATACAATGTTGAGACCGCGTCGGCTCAATCTAATACTGCTTACTGGATGATCGCACGGCAAATTGTATCGGCTTGCTCTATTTCAGTCGATAGTTCTCTGTTCAGTGGTAGTTTCGAGTCTAAAATTAAACCTGAACTTTCGGTGAAAAAGCATATTATAGGTAAATTGTGGGGCTTTTTCAATTTCCAGACTCACGAGCTATCTATCACCCACGAGTTGATAACGTATCGCACTATTATAACAATTGATTTATATTATTAATAACTAGCTTATACCCGCGGCTTTGCACACCTTAATTTAAATTTGGCATATCATTCGGGAATGAGATTTTTTCTGGATGAATGGTACCCTGTATATATGCAAATTTCACGTTCACGTAACAAAGAAATAAACAAACAAACTCGCAATCGTATTTTATATATTAGTTAGGATATTCTGGGTTTATATAAAACTATCATTATATGTTCATACATTATCCTATTATTATTAATATTATAACTACTGGTACGAATAGGCCGTTAAAACTTGGTCTAAGCCTTAAATCCTTTCACCTCCATTAATGCTGCTTTATCATACGGAAAGAAGTGGACTGTATCTTTTGTTGTTTGCGAGGGCAAAGGTATATGCTCAATCGCAGGATCCAAGGTTTGCTAATCGATTGATCTTGGTAATAGGAACATACACACTTACTTGGCGTATATAGTGAGTCCAATCGCTGGTTTCAGCGTTGCGGCGGTGGAGAAACACTTTGTCCAAGACGCAGAGCGTTCACAGATTTCTCGTGGCATACATATATATAATATATACTAAGCACTCTGGCGTTTATACTAATATGGCTGCGCTTATAACGATCACTCCGGCGCGTGCCTTAAATGGTTTAGACGCGTGCGTTCAATAGCGGTGCGGTCGATACAAGTGTGGTTCGGACGATCCAATGCCCTGTAGGGGTATGTTGTGGATGGGTTGGCGTGGAGGGAAAACAAGAGGCGCCCTCGTGTGATGAACAACAGAACAAAATTCTTATACAATAACTACCAACTACGAATGTGAGTTTGTTTGTTTGTTGTCTTAAATATTCAGTCGACTATCATGAAATATTGTTGTACGGTAGCGGGCCACGGAAAAGATTATAGAGTACCTTACATTCAAATGTAACGTTCTCGAGGGGTCAAATCTCAATTAACACAAGACAGATGACGAGAAAGATCTAGTATAGTATTTATATATCGACTTTATTCATATATTAAGTAATCTGCCATATCTGATATATAATCCGATATTGACATCTCCCATTATTGAGTGCTTATCATGTCACATGTATCGCGTAGGCGTATTTGTCATAGCTGGGACATATTTATCACGGCGACGCACGGACAATCGCAGACAATATGTCAATTGTGAGTTACAATTGCAAATAATTCAAGCACATGTAAATATAATTTAAAAAGGTGTGTAATAATTACAGATATAAATGCGATTTTAGTTATTAATAGCCTCTACTGTCTCCTGTTTCGTTCATTTTTTTTTAAAGTGAAAACTTATTTAGCTACGTTGAGCGGTTAAAAATAATGGGTGTTATGAGTCTTTTGAGTCAAATTCTTATGAAATTTCAAATTGATGAAAAAATTCAATAATGCGCATTGAATTGATAGCTATTGCAGAGGTCTTATATTTGAACAATCAACTGAATTTATTAAAGTTGTTATTTTATCTAACTCAAAAAGTTCTCTTCAACACGTAGCTCTATGAACCTCGACTATTCGTGGAATACCGATAGTCTATATTATTTAGAAACAATTACTAGATTTGGAAGCTAAGAATGAGTAATCTTTTTACAATGGATTACTTCTCAGATAGGTATAGTTGGGAATGAAAGTGCTTACCTCTTATATAGAGGAGGATTCTCCGAAAAACTTACAACAACGTCAGCATTTTGATCTTTTGTATAATGTATTTATTAGATTACACATCTTTAAATGTAACTAAATACTTTGTGGCGTCAGAAGAAATGAACTTAGAAACAACAGCGGAGTATGAAAACAGTCTCACACTTACATCATTACTTGTGTGTACGTACAGACGTATTATGATATGTTCCGTCAACCCCATCTACAATTTTAAATTACTCAATATTTTAAAATAATATTAAAATACAAATTCGTTGAATACAATTATTTATACGTTAGTTATACGTCAAGTATTAACCACAGTACTGTTCGCCTGTAAAAGCGAATTATTAAACTGATTGATTTCATTCAATTAGCAAACAAAACCAGGCGTCCAATAAGAATTAACAATATCGGGTTTCGGGTTTATTGAAATCAATAGTCAGCCTTTTATCTGGGTTTATCGGTTTTTGTGCTTTCAATAATTATCGCTATCAGTTTAATGATGTATAATTATTAATTGCGTATAATACATGCGTATTTATTTTTTATATAAGATCATTTGCTATTAAAATACCTATGTTTTATCTCCTATACACATAATAAAAATGTAAATGGAATGTTTTTAGAATTTCGTTAAAAAAAAAAATTGCAGGTGAATGAATTGTATGTACACACGTCACCGTTAAGTAATCGTTAACTGTAAAGATAAGTTTTATAATTTTCTTGGTGAGGTTTTATCGTGAACATAATACTTTAACAGTGATGTGTGTTAAAACAGACAGAAATATAGACACGACGTGCAGACAGACATACAGACACAGATACAAAAAGACATAAAGAAATAAAGTCAGCCATACAGAGAGACATACAGACAGACATGTAGACAGTCATAAAGACAGACATACAAACAGATATATAAACATACAGACAGACATACATACAGGCAGACATATAGATAGGCATACAGACAAACAGATATACATATAAACAGACATACGGAAATACAGACAGCTAATTCAAAAAAGCATTGAAATGTATTTCAGTATTAATTCCATGACACTTGCAACGATTTTTTTGACAAAAATTTAAAAAGAATAGAGTCTAAAAAATCATACTCATCCTGAAAGACGGAATGACGAGTGAGAGAGACAGCTACGGTTCGGACTGATTGCACTGACAAATAGAGATTAAAAGAATAATGTATAAATGTATTTTTGTATTTGTATGATTTTATTTTATTTATAATATCTAAGTGTATTTAAGATACTTACCGTAGGGTAATTGTAATTGTACAAACTTTAAAGAGCACATATATATATGCATAATAATTAATTTATGAATGATGACCGTAATAGAAAAAACAAAGAAATATATTTTTATGTAATAAATACCAACTGTATTTTGTCTTAAGTTTGATTAAGAAATATAGTAACAGAACAAACTGTTGTAAAGCTATGAATAGGTAATATAAAAAATATGAGTGTTGAAAATAGCGTAATTTCAATGTTTCAACGCCATCGCATCTAACCGGATATATGGCATTGCCGTTGACACGCTCCATTCACCACCTAAAGTTTTCCATTCGACGACACATAGCAAATTCAGTTTCCATTAACATTCACAAAGAAGTACCTCGACGAAATTCCATCTCGCATGCCAATCGACGGTAGCTTTTTACCAAGTAATCGCATTTCTAGTAAATCTTCAAGGATTAACCAAATCCATAGGATACGCGAAAAAAATCCTTATGTCCGTAATAAATTGTCTCTTTAATAAAATCTCGTCCACTCTCCGGAAGCAAAAAGATACGAGTGTCATTAGTTTGCTAAATTAAAAGTGACTATTTCTTTCTTTTTATTCGAGTTTATTTTAGCTGAATTCGTGCTATTCTAGATTAATTTAACTTCTTTATTAATATTACTCAATACCGTATCCAGGATTTATGGGCGTTTTTATTGATTTCATATCTATCTATAGAAAAATGGTTGTTTATTTATTTATGCTTAAAGTGTTCTAAAACGATTTGTTTTTATGCGTTATAACTATAATAAATTATTTTGTGTACGCTGAAGGTTACACGTACATAAGCTTAGGCACATTGAAGGTTTTTGAATTTGTAACGTCACTGACTATAATAGGTGACCCTTCAAGTCGTTTCAGATTGAAGACAACAAGATCGGAAAACAACTTAGGGCTAAAGATAATTTGTTAATATAATTTAAAAAATTATTGAAGTAGGGAATCGAAATGTGAATATCACCTGTATTGATTATTAGAGTGGGCAAGTCGTAAAAGTTAAAAAGCTAAAAGCAATGAAAAATTGATCTGATATTCGCAGGCTTGACACGTCCCAATGATTATTTCAGAATTAATGTATATTTAATATTAGAATCTAATTCAAAATACAGTAGCAACCTCACAGTAAGAGAGAAATTCTGAGGAATTTTGATTGATGTTAGTTTAGTTTTAGTTAGAACTGTATGTTATGTTTTGTCTGATACTACCAATACGTTTTAAACTAGTACGGTGTTTAAGCTCATATCTTCAGAGACAGTCACATGTTGGAATTATTGTTATTATGACAATAACGTTAGAATTTTTACTAAAGAATCGGATGCCACAAAAACTTTTTCACTCATTATTTATCAGTAAACAATATCTTGCTATTTGATACATCTATCTTTTATAGCGCAATTTCTCTGCTGATTTTCTTATAAATCATCGATTATAATTGATCCTGTACCAATAAAACTCTTTTGTTTCCGTTAATAAACTCTTCACGCATTCGCTTTATTTACGACTGCTTTTTAGATTTCCTACGGGTAGTAATTTCCTAGTTCATTGGTACATCCAAGTAGGTCGGTTTTTATTTCTGCTATCCTACATATTTGTGTTGTATTCATCTTTATAACATTAATCCATTCCGTGTATCAAAACAGATGACTTGTGCATTAAAATATTACGTTAATAGCGCTCTTTTCCAGATTAACTATTCATAGTCTCTCTTCATTGCTAATGCAATTTGCTAATGTAACTCCACATATACGAGTATCTTTAAGAGATCGCATTTCAGCTGCATTTGTCTTACTTCGTTGCTTCTTTTTACAACTGTACAACAAGGTAAGTACTAGTAATTCTATGTACACTGCTAAACGTGTATAACAGATATCTGTATATGTATATCATATGTATGTAGTGGTAGAACCACGCTGAAGCCATTACTGGTTTCATCATGAATGAGTCGGCTCAACCGGGGTAGTACGACCCACTCGCAGAAAACCGACGTGAAGTGACAGTGCTTGCATGGTTGAGTTTCGTTCGGTCATGGAGAGCGCCGGAGGCCCACCTCTCCTAACCTTCCCCCGTCCTCTTATCCCTTTCTCTCCTCCCACACCCACTCTGCCCCAACACAGGTTGGCAACGCACTTGCGACTCGCCTAGTGTTGCAAGTGTCTATGGACGGTGGTGATCACTTAATATCAGGTAACCCCAGGTGCCTCCTATGATTGCCTCCTATGATATAAAAAAAATCTTTATTATAAGCATTAATAATTAAAGTGTCATTTGTTTTTTTTTTACTTTCTGTGATTCGCTTGTCCAAATCCATGTTGTTCATGTGGTGTATGATGTGTGTGTAGGGTTGATAAGGGTTTTATCCCTGGATATTCATACACACTTTTACAACAACCAACTTTTAATCACAAGTATTATTTACATGTGTATACAATCCGACAAGAAACAAATTATTAACAAGCGAATGAAATTTAAGTCTAGCGAACGCGCATCTGCCTCGATAGCCTAAGAGGGTGTGCAGCCGCGCCCCACGGATCATCGATGCAGCGCGGTGCGGTGTCGCGCGGGCCGGAGGGGGCGCGCAGCGAGAGTACCGTTAATTAGGCTACTTAGTTGATGCGATATATTTTCGCTACGCTTGCGCTTCCGATCCGATATTTGTAGTCAGTCGTGTACAGGTGGAGCACGCCACATTCGCATTATCCTTGGATCAGTTCGATCGGGTCGTCAACGTGAGCGATCATCTTTTTTGGGCGCTCTGTGTTCGATCTCGATACTCACGACTTAGTGGCGTTCGTTATTGGCTCGTGAGTGCTCGGCTTTTATCGTGAAGTGATTCGGCTGACATAGCGCACACGTGCAAACCACAGGTGCACTGCACAGCACACCTGTGTTATTCTACCTGAAATTGAGTGAGACCTTTCCTTTGTATTTATTTATTAATCTATTTATCTCTTGTTACATCTATTTGTTTACTCATTTATGTATATATTCCTTTAGTGTTATTTTTTTATATATTCATTTATTTTTCAATTATTTATCTGTTTAGTTATTTAACTATTTATTCTTGTTCATTTATGTATTTTTATTTTACTTTTCCTTGTCTCGCTCACGTATGTCTTGTAGTATTTTTTCTTTTATTTTATTTTAAACAGCTCTCTTGGCACAGATTCGGGATAGTTTCGTAACTTACGTTTTGGCGTGCCCCCCTGCCCTTAAGGCAGGGAGGTTGGTTCGCGTCTTCCCGGCCCCTTCTGGCCCCGGCATGGCCAGTTTAGAATTGCTTATTCGATAGACCTAGTATCTCCTCGCGGAAGGTCCAAATGTGAACATCTCCGCGGTCTTCGCAAATTTCACGAAAAATAAATATGTGCCCCGCGTTGCAACATCTAACGCGTTTGCGCTTCTAGATTCGCCGGAGTCAGCGGTGAATACGTCGGATAGATCTTCCGTGTCGAGCTCCAACCCGGAGGCCGGCTCCCAGATGGAGCTCGATGTGGCGACTCCCGTCGCGTCGCTCTCTATACCAAAATCATCTTCGTCCATCCCCGCGTCGTCCGCAACTGATAATGTTTTTAAAACCGTCACTTACCAAAAACGCACCCGCAGCACGTCGCGTTCGTGAGAGTCAAATCCAGGTTCCGCATACCCGAAGGAAAAACTAATTCGCGTCGAATCGCCAGTAGATGGAGTTCGTGTGTCAAACGCGGCTTTACCGGTAGCTGTAAGACCGCGCCCAAGCAGAGCCAACGCTGTCTCCATCTCGCTCCCCCAAACTGACGATACGGGTTCCGTAGCGGAGGCTAAGAAGCACCGCCCACCGCCCCTAATCACCATACAGGACAAGACTTCATGGATGAAGATCTCTACTCGATTAAACGAGTTAAAGATACAGTACACTACCGCTTTGAATACCACAGAGGGTATCAAAATAAAAGTCCCTACCACGACTTCTCACCGTTAACTGACCTCCTTTCTCAGGGAGGGTTGATATGCGTATTATACGTTCGTTCTCGAAGAAGAGCGTCTTCTTCGTATAGTTCTTAGGCGCATTCCCACAGAACTCACGACTGACCAGATCTCTGTCTCCCTTCAGGAGCAAAACCTCCCAGTCAGAGAGGTACATCGTATGTACCATCCGCGAACCAGCAAGCCATACAATATGGTTTTAGTTATCTTAGATCGCTCAGTGGAGGGTAAGGCTATTTTCAGCCTGACCTCCGTCTGCAACCTCACCGGCATCACCGTTGAGGCTCCCCGAAAGACACATACCCCGTCACAGTGTCATAACTGTCGGAGTTATGGTCACTCGGCGCGGAATTGTCATCTTCGCCCTAGGTGCGTCAAGTGCCTAGGAGATCACGCAACCAAGGAGTGCAAGCGCACACCCGACACTCCGGAACCTTCCAGTTGCGTGCTGTGCGGTAACGCGGGTCACCCCGCGAACTATCGTGGTCACCCTCGCGCGTCGCACACACAACGCCCCCGTCAGGCGAGACAGGTGCCTAGGCGCCTGTAGCCACCGCCCGCCCTCTGCCTCCCACTCTCATGTCCGTAGAGGCCTTTTTTTTACGTGGGGAAATCCATTATGGATACCCACCCTCCCGCGGGAGAGGATGGGCTATGTCCGACTCTCACGGACTAAAACCCCACGGTGTACCGACAAACCGTGTTGTTGGGGCGGCAAGGGATCGTTCTAGCTAATCAACCTTGTAGAGCCGCCCCAAGGGTCCGCCCGGCGAAAGGTGGCCGCCGGGCTCCTACTTATAGAGAGGCAGCTGGGTACACACCAGCTGCCTCCCCTCGTCCGCCGGACCTGTGCAATGAGGGGATGAGCCCCCCGACTGCATCCCCTCAGGTCCGGCTACAGTGGCAGGAGGAATTGGGCAAAGCGCCGCCTCCTCCTGCCGGTCCTCCGTTGGCGGAGACGGCCACTTAGAGGATCTGCCTCGCGGGCCCTCTCCGCCGCCTCCTTTTGCGAGATGACCTCTTCGCAAAAGGAGGCCATTGCTCGCCACGCCTGTTCGCTGCCGAGCATGGCGGAGACCACACTCGGCAGCGACAAATTCCCCCCTACTGCCGCCGCCAGAGTGCGGCGCTGTCCCTCCCACGCAACACACTCAGAAAGCGTGTGCTACGCGGTGTCTTCCTCAGCGCCGCACTCGTGACAGGCGGCGGTCGGCTCCCTACGAGCGATCCGGTGCAGGTGCCACCCGAAACAACCGTGCTCGGTTAGTACCTGCACCAGCCTGACCGTCAGGGAGCCCCAACTCCTCCCTATCCATTCTCGCAGGACCGGGCGGACGGCGTCGACGGTGTACGTCCCGAAGCGCGCGTCCGCCAGGTCCTGCATCCACCTTACTAGCGCCCCATCCCTACACTCCCATTTCTTGGTCTCTATCTCTCTGGGAGCCGGAGGCTCCCCACTACGCTTTCTTGCCACCGTGAATTCGTACACGGCGGCGAGAACCCCAGCTTCCAGCTCCCAGGGAAGGGAGCCGGCGAGCGTGAAAGCCGCCGCCGAGGACATCGTCCGGTACGCTCGGATTGCCCTCAGTGCCACCGTACGCTGCGCACTGCGTAGCGCACGCACGTTGGCGGCACCGAGGGCGTCTGCCCAGACCGGTGCCCCGTAGACAGCCATCGCCCGCACGACTCCCATGAAAAGTCGGGGGCACCCGGCGTCCGGCCCCCCAGTATTGGGGAGCAGCCGACCGAGTGCCGCCGCCGCCCCAGCAATTCGCGGTCCGAGCCCCGCAAAGTGGGGCTCGAGACGCCAGCATCCGTCCAGGGTGAGGCCTAAGTACTTCATCTGGGCCCCCACCCTGATCCGGGCGCCCTCCACCATTATGTGGGCTCCATGTGGTGGCCCCTGCCGAGGCCCGTGAAAAAGAATGGCCTCGGTTTTCTCGAGGGCCACCCTGAGGCCCACCCTCCTTATACGCCTGACCACGAGGGTTGTGGCCATCGTGGCCAGGCGCTCCACCTCCTTCCAGTCTCCCCCGCGGGCTACGACTAGGGTGTCATCCGCGTAACAGATGAGGCGCGCTACATATGGTAGCGCGCTGTGGAGCACCCAGTCGTAGCCCATGTTCCACAGGAGCAGCCCCAGGACCGACCCCTGTGGAACCCCCCTCCTCGTCGCCCGCTGGATCATCCGCCCGTCGCCAAATAGCGGAGAGCCTCCCGTATGACAGCGTGCGGCAGGCTGTTGAAGGCGTTGGCGATGTCCAGGGACACCGCCAGAACCCTTTCCCCCTGGGAGGTCACCTCCGCGGACAGTGACTTCAGGAGGCACAGGGCGTCCACTGTCGAACGCCCTGCCCGGAAGCCATACTGCGCGTCCGACAAATTTGGCCCCACTCCCTCCAGGTGCTGGACGACCCGGGAAGAGATGACCCTTTCCAATGCCTTCCCGGCGTCGTCCAGCAGGACGAGGGGCCGATACCCGGACGCGCAGTCCGGAGGGCGGCCCTCCTTTGGCATCAGGCAGAGCCGCCCCAGCTTCCAGTTCTTCGGAAACCGTCCGACCGCTAAACATCGGTCGAACAGCTCCCGAAGCCATCCCCCAAGATGGCCCAGCGCAATGCCGAGCACCCGGCCCGGAACCCCGTCAGGGCCGGGCGCACTCCACCGGTTGAGGAGGCGTTCGACAGCCCTCCCCATCTCCTCCTCCGTAATTGGGGGAGGACCGTCAGACACCTCCTCAGCTTCCTCCAGTGGTGGAGGCATGGGAGGAGCCGGTAGCAGCGGAGGATCAGGGAATAATTCTCCCACGACCCTCGCCACCACCTCCGACTGGAGAGTCTCCATCACCGGGGGCGCCCAAGATCGTAACTTCTTACGTACGATCTGATACGGGCGCCCCCAAGGATCGCCCTCCACCGTTTGCAGCAGCTCCTCCCATGCCGCTTCCTTCGCCCGGCTGATGGCAGCCTGCAGGGTCTTCCTGCACTCCCTGTAGCTGCCATACAGCTGGGCCTCCTCCTCGGGGTCCCGATGCCGCCGTCGGCGGCTGCGCCCAAACAGCTGCCGAGCCGCGGAGCAGGCCGCCCGGAGATCAGCGATTTCCGGCGACCACCAGTACACCGCCCGTTTATCTGGGCGGTGTACGCTCCGTGGCATCGACGCGTCGCAAACCTCCATGAGGGCACCACGGAGGCGGGCTGCGGACGCGTCGACATCGTCCTGCGGGGGGGGCATGGCCCACGCCTGGACGATGGCCGCCTCTTCCGCTAGTTCGCGGTTTAGGCGGTTCACCGCCCAACAGGGGAACTTCGCGCCCCTCCGGGGGCGGGTGCCAATTCCGGCTTGGATGGTGGAGACCTCGAACCTGATATATCGATGGTCCGAAAGGGTCTCCACCTCCTCAAGCACCCTCCACCCCCGGACACGGCATGCGACAGACGGGGTGGCAAACGAGACGTCTACCACAGACCCCCCGTTCTGACGCACGCACGTGTGGACATCCCCTGGTTGAGGAGGGACAGCCCCACTTCGGCTGCCCACTCCTCAACGGCCATGCCCCTCAGGTCCGTGGCTGCCCCTCCCCAGGTCCTCGATTTAGCGTTTAAATCGCCCATGAGGACCACGGGGAGCGGCGACAACCGCCTGACAGCTCCCTGCAGGGAGCCGAGGAACGCCTCGAACTCCCACAGGGGCTTGTTAGGGGAAAAATACGCCCCCACAATGGCGTACTCTCCCCAGACGGCTGCCACGAACCCGGTACCCCGCTCTCTCACCGCCAGGGGCGAACCTCGGCCGGCCACGATCGCCACGGAGCCAGTCCGGTCCCCAACCCACTGCGGCTAGGAGGGAACAAAGTACGGCTCCGCGGCGACCGTGAGTCCAATACCCCACTCCACCACTGACTGCACGAACAAATCTTGTGCAGCGGCGGAGTGGTTTAGGGTCGCCTGGAGGAAGCTGCGTATGGTGTGCTCCATTAGTGGTCCATAGCAACTTCCTCCTGCCTGGCAGCGGCCACCCTTGGACCTGTTCCCAGAGCGTGGGGGTCCCTACCCTTCATGGTGGGGGGCCTGCATATGCGGCTCCCCATTACGTGCCCAGAGGGCCTGCCAGCATCTGCGCAGATGGCGCAGCGGGCCGCCTCCTCCCTACACTCGGCCATTTTATGGCCCGCCGCGCCGCTGCTAGCCGAGGAAGGGCACAAAGGACGGGTGTGCCCCAAACCCATGCACCTAAAGCAGCACATGGGCCGCTCCTCCAGCAGATGGACGCGCACAACGCTCCACCCTATCAGGAGCTTTCCCACCTGTACCAGCTCCCTAGCAGCCGCCGCAGGGAGCGTTAAGTGCACGACACCTAACCCACCCCAATTTCTTTTTATCTCCCCGACCTTCGCCTCCGCCGCCTTGCAGTTGGCCTTCGCCGCCACGATCGCCTGGACCTCGTCCTGAGACACCGAATCGTCGAGACCGACGATCCGGATGTCTACTTTCTTAGTCGGGACGGCGACCGTGGCGATATCTGCCAACACGCCTTCCAGTTCCCGGGCCAGTTCAGCGGCCTTCTCCTTGTTGTGGCCTGGGAGCTAGATTTTCCTAGCTCCTGTGGCCGTCGACCTGACTCGCACATCCTCAATGCCCATAGCCTGCAGGGCCACGGTTTCCCGAGCCTTCGCCAGTACCTCCCTGTACCCGACCCCCTTGGTAGCTGCGCCATACTGGAGCGTCAGTATAACCGCAGCCGATTGAGGGACGGGTGGCAACTTCTGCCCTACAGGTTTCTGCGGGATCTTGACAGCCGTCGAGGCAGGCGCCACTGGTGGGGCCTTCGCCGTCTTCTTCTTCCGGCCCACTACGGTGGCCCAACAGGCGTTGGCAGCCGCCACGGCGGGAGGCGCCGCGGTGGGAGCTGGTAAATCGGCCCATGACAGCCCCAATGGGGCAGAGCTCTGCTGTGACGCCGCTACTCGCGCTGCTTGAGCCCTCCCGTCAGCCTTTGCCGATACTGCATTGGCCGCGCAACCGCCTTTCCTCTTGTCCGCTTCTAAGGGTGGGCGAACAGATGGCTCCGGAGGAAGCCGCCTCTCTACGTCCTCCAGGCGTGC
The DNA here is from genome assembly GCA_014332785.1 of Antheraea mylitta. Lineage (NCBI taxonomy): Eukaryota > Metazoa > Arthropoda > Insecta > Lepidoptera > Saturniidae > Antheraea > Antheraea mylitta. The sequence continues at coordinate 4,699,483 of JACEII010000017.1, read as the reverse complement.
GCTCAGCATATTAGCGAGCGACGCCTGGGACTGCTCCATCCGAGAGATCGCCCCGGCAAGAACCTCCTCCCACTGAGTGGGAGACTCCACCACGCCTGATGCCGGCATAGGGGGAGGCGGTGGGGGCATCTCCTTCTTGGCGTTGGCGTCCCTCCGCCAAGCCAGAATCTCCGCCTTCAGATTCTCGACATGTCGGCGAAGGTTCTTATTCTCCCTCTTGAGCTTGCGTGTCTCGTCTCCCTCCGTGCGCTCCACGAGGGATTCTACTATCTCATGCAAGGACCTTGCGGCGGCTTTCAGATACTTGATACACCGTCCCGACAGATTAGTAGACTTCTTTACCGTCCCATAGATGGACGCAATGTTGGAGCCGGCAAGAGCTTTCAGACGTTGGGCGTCTAAGAGGTCCACGTCAATAATGGGAGTCTCAAATTCAGACTCGGAGCTAGGCAGGGCGGAGCTGGCAGCAGAGCCGTCCGCCAAGACAACCGCGGAACCGACGACAGAGCTCGCAGCCGACTCTGCGCCAACAAGTCCGGCCAGGGCCCGGTCAAACGACCCGTCAGCCTCTCCCATCACTCCACGGCCATTCCCGCGCTTGCGAGCGGTACCCCTTTGGGATGTTTTCAGCTTGGGGGCCGTCCCATACTCTACCTCCGTGTCGGAGTCCTGCACCTTCCCGGCTCCGCTAACACGTCTCGCTCGAGTAGATCTCGTCACTCTCTGTGCACTCATGGTTCACTGGCGACCACAGGATCACGCAGCGAACCAAGAGGCAAGAGAACAAAGTCCTACTAACGCGCCAAGTCACAGAAAAAGAAGAAACAGTTCGATAAAAACGAGGCCAAGTCATAAAATAGAAGAAATCCACGCCAAATCCAAAAACAAGCCAAGTCGGGTGAGTGAATTAGTCCAAGATCCGTAAGCAAGCAAAGGTCAATGAGAAAATCCACAGAACACCACCGAAAACCACCCATAAACAACGCAGGTAAGCTAGCTATTTTATAAGTGCATCTACCCTACCGCGATGAATTCCAACGACACGGAGCGAGCGCAAACACGTGCATCTCGCTAGAATACCGCGCGCGCACTCCGTCCGTAGAGGCCTACCTCGGCATGCCGGGTGCCTCCCGCACCCCGGCAGCGCCAGCGCCCACCCCGCGCGTGCCACCCTCTGTGCCGCGCGCGCCGCAACCCGTGCGGGCCTCTCTGGCCCCCTGGGCTCCCAAACCTCAGCCCCAGGCTCAGACTCCGCAAGCGAAGCATGTTAATTACGACCGCCATAGCATCTTTTCTTTCGACGGCGTTGACTGGATTAGCCATTAGGTTGTGCACGATATAGTAAACGTCTTACCTTTTGCCGAGCTTCTCGTGACGAAGAGAAGTCAGGATATGCTTAGAGCGTTCACGCGTTTCCCGGCTCTTGCTAGAACAATGAACGAGCTCGTCCGTGCTCATTATAACAAATCGGTTTAACAATGTTCGCGGCAATGAATAAGGTTAAACAGCGCGGTCTATCTCTTTCATTTTTTAATGCTAGGAATCTCTCAACACAGCGCAATCTAGTAGCTGCCTTTTTGCGCGATAGACAAATAGACGTTTTACTTATTCAGAAAACACTTTTAAAACCTAAAATGCGAAATCCTAGAATCGCAAACTATAACATAGTCAGAAACGACCGTGTCACCTGCGGGGGTGGCACCTTAATCTATTATAGGCATTCGTTATATTGCATGCCCATAGATCCACCCGCTGTATCCAATATGGAAGTATCAGTGTGTAAGCTAGGGATGACCGGTCATGCATCCATTATTTTAGTGTCCGCGTACCTTTCGTCGAACAAGGAATTATTGAAATCAGATTTAGAAGCATTACTCAGGTTAGGAGACTTAGTTATCATAGCGGGGGACTTCAATAGCGGGAACGTTATCTAGAATAGTCCGTATACCTCTGGTAACGGAAGGATACTCGACGAACTAGGTAGAGTTCTCGTGTTTGACGTCATATCCCCTCTGAAACCCACGCACTATCAAGATCATTGCCGACCGACAGTTTTAGATATAGCTCTTTTAAAAAATGTCACGCTTCCTGTGCGACTCATACAAGTCCTACACGAACATGATTCAAATCATCGTCCGGTTGTTTTACAGTTAGGTCAAAACTCAGACTTCACTCCGCCGTCGGTTAGGGTGACTGATTACGCGAAACTCGTTCAATATTTTAAAGAAAATCCGACGTCTAGTAGTTTAGACAGGATTCCGGACGTGTTGGTGTCTAAAGCCGACGCGGATTCGGTCATCGATTCCCTGGTTGATTATCTCCAGACTGCCGTCAAAGAGACCTCGAAAGAGGTACAAGCGGCGAACGATCGCCGTTTCATTCTCCCTGACGACGTGAGAGCATTGATCACGGAAAATAACGCCGCTACTCGTGCTCATGACACCTATCCGTCCGCAGAAAATCGCGACCGTTTACGTACATTACGGAAATTAGTTAAAGCTCGTATCTCTGAGATCCAGGGCGACAGGTGGGATAGGCTCCTGGAGGATCTCCAGCCATCTCACCTAGCGTACTGGAAGCTCCCGCGAACTCTAAAGTCTGATCTTAGTACCCCAATGCCCCCTATTGACAGAGGCCCCGGGTTACCTCCCGCGTTCGATAGCATAGATAAGGCAGAATGTCTCGCCTTGAGCTTAGAAAAACAGTGTTCGCCAAACATCGATAATACTGACCCTATACATATCGATTCGATCGAATCGTCGGTAGAGCATGCACTCGCATCCCCTGCCGCGGATACTCTAACCTCAATAAGTTTTGACGAAGTTTCAGCCGCCATCAAGGGTCTTAAGCTTAGGAAGTCCCCAGGTCCCGATGGGATCAGGAATGAAGAACTGAGACTCCTTCCTGATCACATCATAGCTTTACTGGTCTGCATTTTCAATGCGGCCATGTCCCAGGGCCACTTTCCAGCCGCCTGGAAGAAGGCCGTAGAGATAGGTATACACAAGCCCGGCAAAACAACTACGCTTCCCGATAGCTATTGCCCAATTAGCCTGTTAAATTCATTAGGTAAATTATACGAGCGGTTCATTCTTAACCGTCCGCAGGTTTCGATTACAAACTTAAAATGAATACCACCAGAGCAGTTCGGATTTCGTGCCGAACACTCTTGCACGAATCAAGTACACCGCCTCACGGAGTACATTCTCTCTAAATTTAATGCCGATCCGAAACGTAAACCGAAACGCACAATTGCAGTCTTCTTTGATATCGCAAAAGCCTTTGATAAGGTCTGGCATGGAGGGCTCATTCATAAATTATATAAAATTCACGTACCAGAACAGTTTATTCATATTATGCGCGATTATCTCACTGATAGGACTTTCCGCTTTAGAGTGGATGGGGAACTATCCCCGCCCCACCCAATACGCTCAGGTGTGCCACAGGGCTCCATACTCGCACCCTCGCTTTTCAATCTGTTCATCAATGAGGGGGTCGAGGTAGGCTGTTATGCTGACGACATAGTTATCTACACTTCCGGCGGGCGGTCGGATTTTCTTAGGAAGCGCATCGAAAAAGCCGTTTGCACTCTCGGTAAATGCTTTCATCGATGGCGCATAGAAGTTAATCCCGATAAGAGTGCCGCAATACTCTTTGATCCAACGAAACGCGCTAATAACTTTGAGCCCATCAGGCTATACGGAGTCGATATCCCTTGGGCCGAAGAGGTCAAATATCTCGGTGTTACATTAGATAAACATTTAAAGTTCAATTCACATATAGACAGAGTGCGAAACAAAGCCGCTATGGTCTTGGGTGGCCTCCATCCGTTGCTTTATCATAAGAGTAAGATATCCCTCAGACACAAGCTCACTTTGTATAAGACGTGTATCCTTCCCGTGATGACATATAGCTGTCCCGTTTTTGCGCATATGTCCAAAGATAGTTTTCATAAGTTGCAGGTCCTCCAAAATCGTGTTTGACGTAAAATGACCGGTGCCCCGTAGTACGTTCGGAGAGTCGACCTCCATAGGGACCTAAAGATACCATCTGTATGGGCTTACGCCAAATCACTTACGATCAGTTATTTTGAAAAAGCTCTAAATCATCCCAGTCCGTTAGTGGTATCCCTCGGCAGCGGCTTAAGCCTAGGTCCGTTCCCTCGGCGGGGAATCCTTGAGTACGCTGCTCGCGCGATACAGTGACACAAAATCTTACATCACTGCTACAACATTACACATATCACTTCCAAACACGTGCACGCACATATACTTACACATAAAAGTGGAAGGGTTTTATTTTTTCCCTTATCGAACTGAAATAGTTTAGAAAATTATCCGACACAAAGTACATATGAGAGTTGTCGAGGTATGTATGCTTGGTATACATATATGTTTCAATAATTCATATGAATATGTAGCTTAGCTTAGGTTAGCTCAGATAGGTCGTGAATTGCATGTATCAGGCAACAGCCCAAGCCGAGGTATGCCGTGCACCCTTGAGCTAGTTGCCAAAATAAAAATCGGCTGAGTGCCACAAGCGCTCGCCTTAGTAGTCTGGTGAAGCTGTTAAGACCTTGCTGGGTCAATAGCGTAATCAGTTCGAAAAAAAAAAAACATTATCCTTGGTAAGAATGCAGTCAAAATATATAATATCACTCTTTTATTTCAAACAATAAGTATTTATTTATTTTGAAACACCAACAAGAGTGACACTAGAATAGTACATTACATGCATTTTTAAAGACTCTATATAGGTGCAATCTTAATTATAGGTATTTACGACGTATTTAATATATTCAGCAGCAAATAACTTAAGTAAATGAGTAAGCTAAAACAGAAACAAAATAAAATGAAAAAACACTAATCATACACTCTAATTTTCTTTTTATTTTAAGTTACTTAAATAAATCTGTTTATACTGACTGAGACTATTTGTGAATATATCTAGATTAGAGTTTTTAGATTCTGAATTATAAAGTAATATCATTCTATTTAATGGCGAGTAATGACCTAAATTTGTTCCAGAATACTTGGTAGCGAAAAATATTAAAACGTGAAGCTCTAGGCAGTTTCGCAGGAACAGTTATATCAACTCTGCTAAGTAATTCAGGTGTGTCTAAAATTCCATTCATGAATTTGTACAGAAAAGTAAGATCAAGCAACCCTCTGCGATCTTTTAAAGGGTTTAAATTGAAATATTTAAGTCTGTCACGATATATGAGAAGTTTTTCCCTAAGTGAAAGTTGTATGTCAAATGCCACAAGAATCGTTTTTGCACCTTTTCTATTTTATTTACATAAATTTCGTAGTGAGGATTCCATGCTACACTATAGTATTCCAAACCGCTATGAATCGTATAGAATTCCAAACCGTGATATCTTTGTATGTGCCATCTTGAAATTTTTAGTATTGCATAATACAAATCCTAAAGTTTTAAACTCCTTATTAACAATACTATCAATATTTATATTGAAACGCAATTTGGAATCTATTAGAATGCCAAGATCACGAATATTGTTCAGTGTTGTTAAGATGTCGGATTTTATAAAATATTGGCGACTAAAACTTCTTTTATTGCGGGAGAAGTTAAGTACATAACATTTATTGGCATTCAACACCATGCTGTTTGTATCACACCATTTAAGCAAAGTATTTACGTCACTTTGCAATAACAATACGTCATTAGGACACTTAATCTGGCGACGCAATTTTAAATCATCGGCAAAGAAATAACACTTCGAGTTATGAGTCTGTGATCAGATGTCGTTGATGAATATATTGAATAGTATAGGCCCCAGATTAGAACCCTGTGGCACTCTTGAAAGTGTTTCGAATGGGTGTGAAGTATATCCTTTGACAACAACCTGAGACTTGCGATTAGAAGGATAATATTTACACCATTTTAATAGGTTACCTGCAATGTCAATTGAAGCTAATTTTTTAATTAAAATATTATGGTTGACTTTATTGAAAGCTTTGCTAAAATCGGCGTAGATGACGCGACACAGATTTTTTGGTCGAAGAAGGTAGATAGTTAGTTTATGAAACTTGTGAGACTTGTAGAAGTTGACCTATCCTTCCCAAAACCATGTTTCTTCTGGAGATACCGCTTGCTTAAAGTGCCACGAAAATAATGGACATAATAATAGTTCAAATACCTTAGCAAATATAGATATAATTGAGATTGGTCTATAGTTATTGATCAAATGTTATGTAAAGGAATGACTAGTGATGTTTTCCAACACGAAGTAAACAACCCAGTACCCAGCGATTGATTAAAGATAACAAAGAGAGGATAAGCAAGTACTTTAGCACATTTAACAACGAATATGGATGGTATTCCATCCACACCAGCCCCCTTCTATAAGTCCAGTCTTTTTAAAACACAATAAACCTGCTCTTCCGTAAATTTTATCTTATCAAGAATATTGCTATAATTGTGATCGTTATACTTTTGGAGGCCTAAAGCGTGTATAATGTTTGTATAGACTGAAGAAAAATGAGTAGCAAAAATATTGCAAATTGTAAAGCCATCAGTTGCCTTTTTGTCCTCAAGAATCATCTCAGCAGGATATCCAGTGTTATTTTTTTTCTTTAGTTTAATGAAGGACCGTAATAATTTGGGATTAGAACTCATACTTGCCTCCAGTTTAAATATATAATTATTGTAGGCCATAGTTTTTAATCTCTCAAATCGAAGTTTAAGTAAATCAAATGTCAATATATCACGAGGGTTGTTATACTTGCAGATTTTAGTCTTATATTTGTATTTGTATTTTTCTTTAGTTAATTTAATCACTTTATAGATTATTTTATTCTTACATCTCTTCTTTCAAGTAAGAGAATCTTAGTTAAATTTATGTTCAAGTGGGGCACTTTTTCTTTCATAGCTATTATCATGTAGATTTGACAAAATGTATTACAGTCCCTTTTTTATTTAAAGATGTCTTCCAATCTGTCGTCGACTTATGATCAACGAATATACCTTTGATTCTTTGGTATTTGAAAGAGCTACCTACTTTTCAATTCTATTCAGAATTAACCCTCCGGGATCAAAGCAAACCATTATGAATTAAACAAGAGCTTTATTCCTTCACTATGTAAAGATAATAAAGGGCAACCCTCCGGGGTGTATCCATATTTCCGGCTTTTGTGTAAAACGTTATGATTAATATGAGTATGATTAACAATATTAATTTCAAAACTAATTAATTATAATTATTAATGGGTGTAAATTCTAAAATTTGATTAGATATTATACATAAATATAATAGAAATCTCGTACAATACCTATCTATAAAGGACTCAACAAAGCAAGTAGGTGTAGTAGGTTTTAAATATTCTATTATTTAAAAGTACATAATTCCGTTTCCTCCTGTATTAAACAGCTGAGATTATAAGCTATGTTGCAAAATAAAGTAGGCACATCAGAAAAAAAAATTATGCTGGGGATGTTTTTCTAAGTACAGATATCATTAATCTAATGCAATCATTTGTTTATTTAACATTTCTATACCTGCGCGTCGGTCTGACGGATCGATCTGCATCATACACAGAAAAGTGTAATGTATGCATAAACGTTCATGTTATACTTATTTGAAGTAGACATGAACCATGCAACTGCTGAGAAGATAAAAAATTAACGTTTTGCATTAAAAAAATTAGTCAAAGATATGCCATCGGTCACACAGATCAACCCTCAATCATAAAAGACGGGAATGAAGAAGGAAATGACTTGATGTTGATAATTATATGTCCATTTATCTCTATAAGTATGTAGTCAATACAGAAGCAATTGGTTAATATGGTTACAGTCCGATTACAATGAAATATATATATATATATATATATATATACAGAGGAGGCAAACGAACAGGCGGGACACCTGATATTAAGTGATCACCGCTGTCCATAGATACTAGCAACACCAAAGGAGTCGCAAGTGCGTTGCCAGCCTGTATTTTTTAGGTAATGGGAGAGTGGAAGGGGGAGAGAAAAGGGATGAGGGAGAGGAGAGGAGAGAGGAGGAAAAGTGGGCCTCCGACGCTCTCACCAAACGAACGAAACGCCACAATGCAAGCACTATTACGTTGGTTACTTTACGTTGGTTTTTTGTGAGAGGGTGGTGCTACCCCGGGCAAGCCGACACGTTCATGCTGAAACTGGTTATAGCTTCAGCATGGCTCTACCACCTATAAATATGTTTCCCATATATTTTTGGAATGAGTATAGCACAGTTAGCTAGGCTAATATTATTCTGTAGCGTTATCACAATGCTTTTAGTAATCGTAATGTGCTTTAAAGCTTCATTCAAACAGCACTATAATTTTAAAGTGTCCCTAGAAACATCACCATAATTATATTTACCCAATAATGACCACAAGTTCCTCTGTACAACCTAAACACAACAGCCCTTTACGGTATAATTTGTAAGGTAACAATCAATTGATGAAGTAATGTAGGTGGTTTACTGCGCTTCCAATACTCTCCACTCCATTAGTGGGCTGCTAATGGAGCTTACTGATTTGATTACTACGTTTTAGATGGCTCTGGTAAGTCAGTGACTAATTTTATATACTTAGTAACTCAATAACGTGTTTGGAGCGATGACGGCTTAGCTGACGGCGTGTCGAATGGACGCAGGTTGTGATCCTTACAACCGGGCTTTTTCTAAGTTTCTATTTAGTTAGGTTTCTAGTAGGTGGTAAGGCCACGCTGAAGCTCTTATTGGTTTCAACATGAATGGATCGGCTCGTACGGGGTAGCACCACCCTCTCACAAAAAACCGACGTGAGTAACAGTGTTTGCATTGTTGCGTTTCATTCGGTCAGTGAGAGCGCCGCAGAACCAACTTCCCCTTCCCGTCCCCTCTCCTCTCCTTTCCCCTTTCCTTTCTCTATTTTCCCCCAAACACAGGCTGGCAACGCACTTGCGACTCCTCTGGGGATGCTAGTGTCTATGGACGGCGCGGCGGTGATCGCTTAACAACAGGTGACCCATATGTTCGTTTGTCTCCTATATGATATATAAAAAAAGTTTTACTTGAACTGTGTAATAAATTTGTTATATCCAATCCAAAATTTAACGACTTTTGAATAATTAAATTCAGTTCCAACATTGTAACGTTGGGTTTTTTTGATAATGAATAAAAAATGACAATTTAATGTTAATGAAATGATCTAAATCGTATAGTTAGTTCCACATAGCCGCATGTACGGTTTACCGCAAACCCGTTTGGCTAAAGACGGATCGAAACTCTAATCACCTTGTGGTATCTGTATTTGTCTAAGCTGTATTATTTACAGATGTTTACATTTGATATGAATAGAGAATGATAAAAATTTACTTTTTGAAACTGTAAGTGGTTTCAGCAGGAATGGGTCGGCTCATCTGGGGTAGTACCACTATCTTACAGATAACCGACGTGAAGTAACAGTGATTGAATTGTTGTGTTTCGTTCGGTCAGTGAGAGCGCCGGGTGCCCCTCTCCCCACCTCTCCCATCCCCTCTTCTCTCCCTCTTTTCTTCCCATCCCTTTTCCACTATTCCCTCAAAACACAGGCTGGCAACGCACTTGCGACTCCCCTGGTGCTGCTAATGTCTATGGATGGCGGTGATCGCTTAACATCAGGTGACCCGTCTGTTCGTTTGTCTCCTATATGATACAAAAAATAAGAATTAGATAATTCCATATATCTAAGCCATATGTATCACTACGGATTCCGCTAGGATTTTTCGGCTAGCATTACTTGCGATCATGCGGTTTATTTTCTGTCCGTATACAGTCTACGTATTGAAAAGTCTATAGTCGTTTTATACGCCTAGACTTGTATACGTGTATAATAAATGATGCCTGTCGCAGTATAAGGATGTACGAAGCTGCCACCTTAGCGGTTAACCGCAAACCGAAGTGCTCGGCTACTGACGACTCAGGTTTGTAATTATAATGTGGTTTATATACTTAGTCATTTGCTGTCCAAATACAATGTCTAATGAATAACATGATATAGGTTTTAGGAACACTAATGAAGCAAACAATATCAAATATAATTAAGACAAACATTATTACTACAAACATTTTATCGACAAATACTATTATAATTGAGTTTACGAAAAAATTTAAAAGTTACATTATTTGTAACTAAATATCATTTCATTGTAAATGTTTTGTTTTTGTACGGACACTTCTTAATATAACAATCTTTATATACATAATTCTTCTGTCCATTTATTTCTAATAATTCTAAACGGCTCGACAGATTTTGAAGAATTATTTTGTGTGTGTTCAGATGGATTCAAGAATGCTTTAGATTCGCAATTGGACCCAGTAGATGGCATTACGGTTGAAATCAAGGATTTTTTTTATTATGAAGACCGGACAACGTCCACCATTCTGACTAGTAGCATATAAAAATTTAAGTTATACAGTTTTTTAAATAATAAAATATATTTTCTTGGAAACCGTTTAGAATTAAATACATAAAACATTACTATTACTCTGAAAACAATCTAGTTTACAATTAAAATGTGATTTGAAATTGGAATATCATTTATGAAGCTCAATAATATTCATACGATTAACCGAGTACAAACACTATCAGCTAAGCTGCCCCGAGGCAAGTAAATGAAATGGATGCATACATTAAATAATCCTTAATTGATACAAACCAATAGCGTGTTTACATATAATGGACAAAGATTAAATTTATTTTCAGGCAGACATTTATTTGAAATATTAAAACAAAATAATAAGGATACAAACTTTGATACTAATGAAGCACATCTTACAAACAATTAAAGTCAGATGTATTATTAATGAAAACCTAAAAATAAAAGTGATAAGGTACAAGCTCGATTCGAAATATACCACAAAGTACTTCCAACAAGGACGATAAACGTTTACTTTGTAGTGGGACAAAATGTAATATTAGATCTCCAAAATCTTTCTGAAAATCTATAACATTAAAAGTTGATAGAATCTTGTCAATAAGCGAGATAATATTGGCGATTGATAAAAGTGGTATGATTTAAAAACATGGTTAATAGACATATCTGATTTTAATTAATAATCTATGTATTCGCTTGTAGTGAGCAATACAAGCGATGGTATCAATCATGTTACGACAGTGGCCTAGTGGCCACCTGTCGATTTTGGGTAATGCATCTTCATTGTCCGCCCGATGTTTGCTAATCTATCCTTGATCTGATACAAGAAGATATAGTAAGCTCTCATGCCGGGATTTAAGTACAAATATCTTTGTTTTTTGCGTTTTTTCTTGAAATTCTTTGTCTCCAAATTGTTGCAATGATGCCTTTCCATCTCGCATCACGCAGAGACTCTATTTACGTTACTTTGGCAAAATTACTGCACAAGATCAAATAAGCACTAGTGCAGTTTTGTGTCGATATAATTGTTACTAAAACAAACACAAACATATTTAAATTATGATGTGATGCCTGGAAGAATAATGGCTCTCAAGTCTTTGGTTGTAATATGAGTATAGAACCACTTCGTCTGCAGAATTTTTGTTACTTACCTTAGCTGATACACCAATCTAATCTATTGATTGGTACCTGAACCTAAAACACATATTTAATGTTAATTATTAAAGATCATACTGATGTGAATTTAATTCTCCCTAGCTTCTGGAGACTTACGTTATATTCAGCTGAAACGGAAAGTTTCTCTGAAACTCAGCATAATCTCAATTAAGTTTTGAAATTTAGTCTTAGTGCACTGTAATTAAGGATCGCATCGATCTGTGTTAATCGTCTGTCACATAGCTTATGACAGAAATAGCTGAGCAAGGAAAACTTATCAATCAAAGTCAGCTCTTTCCCACTTGCAATGTACACAGAATTTCATAGGACGCTACGCAGCCATTTGAGATATACAACAACATGATTATTAACCGTGGAAGGATAATAATGTATTTAGACTTGTATGTAGATATGCACAATTGAATTCCCTCTAACTTCATTTTCTACAACAAAGCACAAATTATATTAAAAACTAGCTATGTAAAAGCTAGTAAACTAAAACATAGTAGCTGTAATTAATAAAATCGTGTGAATATATTAAGTCCATTTACTTATTTACTTTTCTCTCTTAATTAAGTCTCGTCGTCGTTAAAATTATAATAACTTTTGATAGAGAGAACCAATTTTAATAAAACTCGAGAATATATTTTATTACTTTCTTGAGGTTTAGTGCAAACAAAACGTTAGCAGTAATCCGTGTTCATACAGACAGACAGACATTTCTAAAAATGATCGTAATGTATTTTTTACTTATTCCAAGACACCAGCAACTTTTTTTTCATAGAAATTTAAAAATTATAAACATGTTACTTTTTCATATTTGTTATATGTATAGATAGCTATAGATAAATGTTTCTCAATGGTTAAGATAAAGACACTGAAGTTGCAAACGTTTACTATACATAAATTATTTTTTGTTTAGAATGTTTTTCATAAAATACGCATCTGGATTGGATTTATAGCTTTGTGTATATTGACAACTAAAAGGTCAAAGGATAGACAGTTTGTAATAAAGGGCCTACGTTGTCAGAATACATAAGCGTTTGTTAAATATTCTAAACGGGTATATTCAGTGATTATGTGAATAAATAACGGCATGTTTCATATTTTAAAATATGCGCTTCTCAATTTATGGAAATCATTATTAAAGATTTTGCTGCCATATCATTTTAAACATATCTATATTCATTTTAGTTGTGAGAATACACTTGTATATGTATTGAAAATTGTAGGGTATCAATTTAAAGTTTGGATGCTTTCAGAAGATATGCATAATTTAAAAATGTGATCTAAAGAGCCATCTGTCACATGGGTCATTTGCTAAATGCAGATATTCAACGGAAAGCAAAGCAATTTCATAAAGTGGAAAAAGAGAATAACAGATCAATTTTAAATGAGAGCCACGTGAGTCCAGTCCAGTCCATGTATTAGTGTGACCTATGGAAGATCTTTATTTGGCAGTGGGAAAACGTAGGCTCAATTAATGGATGTATGAAGCTTGCCAAACAAAAACTTTGTTGCACAATAAATTTTACTTTATAACTTCTTTATAACATGTCCTAACCACCCCAACTAATCACTCCTCAATTTTTATATAATCGGTATTACTTTCATATTTCTTCTAATATATGCATTCCTAATCTCATCCATTTTAAAGAAACTCCACTATCTTACATTCATAACTCTGCAATATGTAATCTTCTATCATCTATCTCTATAGTTATTCATCTCTCAGACAAACCCTATTGTAAAGGTGCTGGTTCAGGGATTGTGGTAAAAGGATTAGCTGCGGATTCACCGGTA
>JACEII010000017.1:4584335-4686127 GCA_014332785.1 Antheraea mylitta | reverse complement strand
TTAGAAGTCATAAGTCTAATTGCCAGAAAACGTTTATTTTTGGATCCTTTCGTAATTTAATCTCTTAGCGACTGATGAAATTTTAATATTAATTTTATGTATCTGTTAAATATCTAATAACTTTCGAGATACATACGATAATTGAAGCTTCAAATGATGGCAAAATTTAAGGGCTAGTACAAGTGAAAGAGATTTAATATTCATAATATTTGAAATGAACTTACCGATAATTCGGATAACGAAAACATAGAAAGAAAAAAACTTGAGAGGTGTCAAGGGACACCCGGTTGGAACGAAGTTCCTTTCGATTAATTAGTGAAGGAATTGTAATATATATTTTTTTTTTTTTTAAGTTATAATAATATTTTTTTTATTATTAACAAATATAATGTTATATAAACTTAATCAGTAGGCTCAATTTTCGTAATAATTGGCTTGTGGTAACTGAAGTAGGAAACATATGTTTGGGATCATTATTATTATTATTTTTTATTATTTACAAAAAACCTGTATACACTCAACAAAAATAATCGTCGCGACAGCACACTGTTCAATGCGAAATAGAAATGATAATATCTGGCTTGCTTTCTATAAGAGAGAGAGAGAGACAAAGAGAGAGACAGACAGAGAAACATGCGACGCCGCACAGCTTACAATAGCTTACTATAGCAAAAAGTGTCGTGACAACTTTTCGTAAGAATTTTTTCCGTCTAGCCCCATTTCACAACGCGCGATAAGGAACTTCGTTCCAAAAAATAAAAATTATTTTGTATACCGTCAAAAAGTATTTATTTTTACCTTCCAATACTGACTGAGTGACACGATATAAGAGGAGTAGTACACGAGGGGCAAGAAACTATCATTCCAATTTTGTAATTGATCGCACCTAAATCTCCTAACTGCTAGTCACGTCACCGTGGATAGGTGGTTAGCTTCGCTCCTGTACGCCAGCAGTGGCTACCTTCGACAGTCTTAAGCTTACATGCGATTTCCCGGAATGGAACCCTCGAGCGCGTTGTTAGAACGATACAGGAACATCATAGTCACTAGCTAAACAATACGCACCAAACTGCACCCTACACGCATGCACACGTACACAGTAGGTAGATAAATTTCGTGTGGAATTTCTTTTGTTTTTACTGAGTTAGCCTTAACCAAAATCGATTAACTCTCAATACACATATGAGTTTGTATTGTGCATATGAAGGTACGCATATGTATTTTACTAACGTATATATGTGAGATTAACTTAGCTTAGTTTAATTCATGTTGCCCATGCAGAAGTTGGGCCATTTTGCACCCTTGAGATAAATGCTATTGAACCTAGTGTCTTAAGCGCTCTCTTAATGCTCGATAAAGCCAACAACGGCTAGTCAGTTGGAAAATAGTGCGATGAATATTGTTCCTTGAATTTGGTGTATATTTATGAGAAACACTCTGATAACACAATCCGTTTATTTTATTACAACTGACAATCAACTTGGGTGGTTTAACTAATCACACTTCATAAGTACCCTCGTATAGGTACATTCCTTATACATGTATGTTAGGATGTTTCAAAAAAATCGAATATTTTTTTTTTTTTTCAAATGGTCGGCATATTCTGTCAAAGAATGCTAAAATAAAGACCTCGTCAAAATTTGAGCTCTTAATTTAAAGATTTAGTGGTCGCGGTTCGCAATTTTCTACTTTCCCATTTAAATAACATAAAAAATAAATGCTTTTAACTTTAGAATTTTATACCTCTGGATTGAACGAACTTATGGCAATGAACAACTCAGATTCATATAGGAAATTTAATGCTCTACAAAAAAGGTCTCTTATAATTTTTCCATAAATTGAATTCTTTCAGAATTATTCAAGGTCAAAGTTTGATTTAAACCGATTTGTTGGATTTTTTCAACTTTAATGGTACAATTATTATTATTATACTATATAATTATTTTTTAGTTGGACATATAATAAGTTTTTATAATATGACAAACAATAATTATTGCCAAAATCTGATTAATAAAAAATAACAACCCCTTTACTTAAATTATTTATATATGTAATCGTCATGTTTAATAATAAAATTACTATTTATTTACTATTTTCTGGACATTGACGTTTCATTATGGCCATTTAATGAGAGTTACCAAAAAGCTGTCTTGTTTTTGAGTAAAGTCCGAGTTATAAATGATACAACAGAACGTGGTGTTTCCTTATTAACTGAGTACAATCAAACTTTAACAAAAAATGATGAAGATTTTCAGTATCTATTACAAGTGGTAAAAAACACAGAGAGATGTACCCTAATTGTAATAAAGAAGCCTTAATATAACAGTTAGACAGTTGATTATGGTTAATTTCTACCTTTTTACATTTGTTCTTTTTTTTATCACATTCCGTATGTCTCAGATATTAATATATGATATTTTTTTATTATATAATGATAAAAGTTGAAAAACCCAAAAAATCGGTTCAAATTAAACTTTAACCTTGAATAACTCTAGAAGGATTAAATTTATGGATAAATTATAAGAGACCTTTTTTGTAGAGCATTAAATTTCCTATAAGAATCTGAGTTGTTCATTGCCATAAGTTCGTTTCCATCCAGGGGTATAAAATTCTAAAGTTAAAAGCATTTATTTCTTATGTTATTTAAATGGGAAATAGAAAGTTGCGAACCGCGACCACTAAATCTTTAAATTACGAGCTCAAATTTTGACGAGGTCTTTATTTTAGCATTCTCTGATAGAATTTGCCGACCATTTGAAAAAAAAAAATTCAATTTTTTTGAAACACCCTAATGTGTGTATATATATATATATATATATATATATATAGTACGTTACAGTATACATTGTGTTGTTACTTATACTACAGAATTATAGGACTGTTTACAACCATGCGGTAATTTCGTTTTGTCTACTAAGTTAAAGATGTAAGTATATTGCCGAACTTTGCAAGAATACCCTTCATCATAATTTCGCCCTTATCGATGTCTTCATTGATGATATCACAATTTACTTCTCATATAACATGTCGCAGTTGATGGGTATTAAAATGATGGCCGATCATCAATGACCGGCTGATATCGACCACTAATGATAATTAACTTCACTTTATTGCCATAATTTACTGGCAACGAGGGCCAACAGCAGCGGAATATAATAAGTTAGATGAACGGAATAGATGCATTGTGGCGTGTTCAAAATATGGTTATTACTTGGTGTGAACAATGAGCGATCAGCATTTTAAGTAAAATATATTCAATTTATTTTATATAGTGATATCTATCCTGAATAATAATACTATTAAACTGTTATATATCATAAATAATATCTATAACTAGTATCAAAAAAACGAATATTAGACTTGCAGAAAATTTAATTAATTTTGAATCACAATCACAAAATATCTTTTTAAACGAAATTGACTGGTAGAAACGTCACGTAGGAAAAAAGCGGTATGCTCTTTTGTTTCTCTCGCTCAGAGCAAATGTATGCGTAGGTAGATAAAATTTGGTAACAGTTAAACATAGAGTTCATGCATTGACCAGCCTCATCATTTGTCGCATAGTAAAAACTATGCGATTGTGTATCAGTTTATTACCTCAATAATGAACGTTTAATTTTATTAAAACTTATTTGTTAACTGCTCAGAACATGAATGTTGAGAGGATATAACGCTTTTTCCTTACCTGGCGAAAATATAGAAACATAAACAATTTAAATCCTTAAACGCAATTACATTTGGAATTGAAGTAATAGCGTTGGGAACTTTTTCCGTGATGAGTGATTCTTACGTCACTGTACTTTTTAAAAATATACATATATCTCTGTTGCTAGCATTATTTAAAAATAGCAAAGTCTTATTTATTTTTTCTAGACCAAAATGACAAAACACAAAAACAAGAAAAAAAAAACAGTTGTACCAACTTTCAATGAAGGTATTGAAGTTTAGCAATCTAAGATATGCATATTATATTTATATATCCCGATATAATATATTCTACATTTTATGGTTATTTCCATTTTAGATATATCTAAATGTACCATATATTCGCTAACTTGGACCAAAACTACCTCTCGGTGGTTTATTCCAACATTCTGAGATATGAGCAAACTTTCTCATATGTTCCGTGTAACTGACTTATATTTATTAGTTACAAATAATTACTTTTGTACATAATTTCCTATAACGAACTTCTATAAATTCTCGTGACAAAAACTTCGATATTCCTATTCTTTTTTATCCTAAAATATATGGTATGTAAAAATTACTAGCTATTTCACCTATCTCTAAGTAAAATTGAAACAATGGAACTGACAGGCTCGTTATGTGAATGATGGTAACGTCTGGAAATAACGCCAATCTCTGTGCCTCCATCAAAAACGAATGTACCTATCTATGTTTGTAGAAACATGTATAGTGAAAAGATAAACCATATAGAGTTTCTTGCTGGTTCTTCTCGACAACTAGGTTACTTTCTGAAACGTTCGGTAGCTTTGACGTTAATAGGCGATTTCTCAGGGCCTAAATTGAATAAAGTATTTTTGATTATGATTTCAATAACGTTCAAAATATTATTTAATCATACAATGCGAAAATTATATATAGGTGGTAGAGCCACGCTGAAGCTCTTACTGGTTTCAGTATGAATGGGTCGGCTCGTCCGGGGTAGTACCACCCCTCTCACAGAAAGCCGACGTAAAATAACAGTGCTTGTATTTTTGTGTTTCGTTTGGTCAGTGAGAGCGCCGGAGACCCACCGCCCTTCCTGTTTCCTTCTTTCCGTTACCTTTCCCTCCCCCTTTCCCATATACAGGCTGGCAACGCACTTTCGACTTCCCTGATGTCGCTAGTGTGTATGGACGGTGGTGATCACTTAACATCACGTGACTCACCAGTTTGTTTCCCTCCTTTGATATAAAAAAAAAAATAGAAATTGGGGAACCCTAAATAATGTTATAAACCCGAAATTGCGTTTATTTATTTGCTATACTTTTAAGCCTTAACTATCTAATTGGCTCTAATAAAGAAAGCCTACGTGGTAGAGAAAGGATCGCGCATCTTGACAGTCCATGAATCCCAGGGATTGACATTCAAATCGGTGGTGATCTTACAAACAAAGGGCAGAAGGATGCAAATCCACAATAGCGTTTCACATGCTCCAGTTGCAATATTCAGACACACTGACACCTGTGTTTACTATACCGATGTGACTGTCGAAGCAATTACTAGGCTCATTTATAGGGGTTCAGACGGGACTTAGTGAATTATAATTTAAAAATGGCTATAAAAGATGGGAATTAAAAAACCCAATGGATAATAGTTAAGTAAGATAATAACAATAGTAGGTCACATTTGTAACAAGATTAGTAAAATAAATAAAAGCAAGAAAAGATGCGAACCAAGAGAATATGTAAAAGAAAACTATCTAATCGATCACTAAGAAATTTACTACAAAGGCTACAAATGGCATAGGGTGCCTTTAATCTAGAAAAAGTACTGTTCCTTAGGGATAAGTCAAAAGCTAACGTAAGCAAAAGGTAATAACTGCATAAATGCAAAAGAAATTAGTTCAATGAAATTCATCGTGGCGTTATTCTGGTCAATGCTGTAATTACTTTTCTATAATAGCGGCCTAGAAATAATAGCCTAGTGGCTTTACAGTGTAGTTATTATCGGCACACATTTCACAACTATGTAGCAATGGAACTTGCAGTATGGTTGATAACACGTATTACAACATGTATCGTGCAAACTTAATTCTGAAAAGTCGCAATGTCCTTATCCTCTGGACTATCCAAAACCACAAAGGCTTAATCTTCATAGAAACGCAAATGCATTTAGGGTTTATACCTCATGAGTTACAACAAATTTTAGGCCCCACAAGTTTTAAAAATACCAGTTTTCTTACAAAACTTTGAAAAAGAATTTATGTATTATAAAATCATATTTTTTATGTAAAATGTATCTTTTAAATAACCTTTTAAAATCTTTTAAATTGCTTTGCATTTTGAAATCTAGGTCTTAAAAAATTCAGCCGAGGGGTTAAGCAGAGGTTCGGCCTTTGAGCTTGTTGCCATACGGCTAAGCACCTTAAGCGCTCGTCCAATAAGTTCAGCAAAGCTGTAAAAGGCTAGTCAGACCTACAGAAGTAGTCATTTAAAAAAAAACACTATGTTCTCACCATAAAATAGAGTTTAAAAAAATATATTTTTTTCGTATTTACTACGCTATTAGCCTAAAAGACCTTCACAGTTTCACCGGACAACTAAGGAAAGCGTTTAAGGTAACTTGCCGCTTGGCAACAAGCTCAAGAGTGCCAGAGTGGCCGAACCTCGGCTTGAGCTGTTGCCTTTTTTTAACATGGGGAAATTCCTAACAGATACCCATCCCGTGGGACAGCTGAGGATGGGTTATGTCCGATTTGCATGGACTAAAACTCCATGGTGCCTTCATACACCTTATTGGCGGGGGAGCGTCTGCTCCCCCGATAGGTGTGAGCCCTCTAAGAGGCCCTGACTGCAGTCTGAGGGGTCAAAGACGGTAGAGCCCTCAACGAGGAGTGGGTGTTAGACCCCCCCTGAAGAACTGTTGGAGTCGCATCGGCACATTGCGCCTCCACCACATGGGCCTGTGCAGTTTACATTGCCAGGGCGACGACATTTGGGCTGTTGCCTTGGATGCAAATTTTCGAATGTGTCAAAGCTAAACTAAGTTACCTGTTCATGCATATGAGAATTCCTGTGGCACACATGTACGGATTGAATGTACGAAGTTCCTTAGACTTGTTTGTACGAAGCACTTAGTACAAAAATACGTATAAAACAATTAACAGATGGTTGATACCACTTGGGTATCACATTAAGTTGTATAATTCCTTGAACTGTTCACACTAAAACTTTACGATCAGCTTCAGTAACTCGAAAGATACCTACTGTACGGGTACTTTAGTTTTATGGGTATAAGTACATTTTAGGCTTCAGAACTCGAGCTCGGAACACCCACTGCGGCTCACGAGTTAGTCTAAGAAGATAATTGTAATCCGTATTTAATCTGAGCTATATTTTAGTTTATTGCAAAACTTTGAAGTAAATAACATCATGTTTTTGAAGACTAAGTCTGCAAATAAATATAACAGTACCTCCTTCCTTATGACAGTATGACATAACTTATCATTCCTAGACTAGATGATGGGATATCCACCTCACCAATTGTATTTCTATGTTAGATAATACTTTCATTGTAAGCTTTTTTTTTAATTTAATATTAAAACTGTAAACTGTTTTAAATAACTAATTAGAAACGTTAGTCGCCGTTTTTCAAGATTGATCTTCCGAGAGTGTAAAGGGGGATAAAAATTGTAGATAAAATAATGTATATACTTTGATTTATTCTATTTAGCCTGCTGTATAATTAATTTTAATAGTTGCCTTATGATCTCAGTATCAGACAAATTAGGTACCGATATGATATACAAAATTTTATGATTTTTTGATGTTGACGTTTCTTTAGCGTACACTAGATACATTCTGTGTAGAGATCAAATAATAAATAGAATGTACGAGCGAAGCCGTATATGACATGTTAGTAAATTTAGTGTTTTTTTATAAATAAATAGATTATATGCCGTTTTATCAATGTTCAAATTATCATATCACTTCATTCAAAACACTGGTTCGATCCCATCAAACAACCGCGTCTAAATTTTATAAACTTTATCTAAAGTTTAATATAAAAATCTTGCTAATGCGTTTTTTTACTTAAACATAGGTTGTAATGTTTTATTAAGGTTTAAGAAAGTCTATTCTGCACAACATTATACAGAACAATTCTATCATTAATCGTAAATAGTTAAGTCAGTGGGATCTCAAGAGATTCCGTTGTGTGTAAAACTCCAGTAATCCAGTCTATACCCCGGGAGGCGGTGAGCTCGCACGCAGAGATGACCTACTTTCAGAAAAAGATCGCTTTGTAGCGAGATTTAATTAGAAATTGAATATGATGTCGATGAAAAATAAAGACCTCGATAAAGACACTTTTATTTCACTCTAATTATTTTTTGACTTCATATTCAAAGGGAAAAAAATCAACTTTATGATTTATAAAAAATCTCTGTATTCTGTTATAAAATTTACGTGTAACTCCTTAGAACTAATTTATGACTAAATGTACGAGTGTGTTTAATTCTTTTCGATTTGAAATCCCGTAGCTCCGATGTGTCCACAAATTTATACCTTTATTGCTACTTACGCGTTAGACATATCTTTAAAATAATTTAATAAGGATGTACCAAAAAGAATATACCAATATACTTGATTTCTCTTATACGACTCCCATATTTCTTTTAATACAATAAAGGAGGTACACGAACAGGCGGGTCACCTAGTGTTAAGTGATCACTACAGTCCATAGACACTAGCAACACCAGGGGAGTCGCATATGCGTTGCAAACCTATGTTCTGGGGGAATGGGGGGCAAGGGGATCGAGAAAGAAGAGGGAAGAGGGAGAGAAGACAGGAGGGGAGAGGTAGGAAGGTGAGCCTCTGGCGCTCTCACTGACCGAACGAAATACAACAATGCAAGCACTGTTACTTCACGTCGGTGTTTTTGTAAGTGGTTGGTACTACCACGGGTGAGCCGACCCATTCATGCTGAAATCAGTAATAGTTTCAGCGTGGCTCTACCACCTCCAAGACCTCCTACATACTTGATATCTATCTTTATTTTAGTAATCTACACATAGCTTATTAAGCACTCGAGCAATTAATAACAATACAATTTTTATAAATATAACATTAGAAGAAGTGATAAGGAGTCTAGTATAAAGTTTTTAAAGCCGCTACTTGATATGACACCCATAAGTGCCTTTTTAGGGCATGAACAAAAAAATATTATATGAATTTTAAACTTCAATAAAAAAGTAAAATCTTTGTGCTATACCTGAGAGATCTTTTTTATGTACTACAGGTACGCGCTTGGCCACAATCTCACCTGATGGTAAGTGACGATGAGGCCGACGATGTATCGCGCTTACCCACTAGATGCCTGTTCACTCTACTCTTGAAGACTCCCAAGTTATAGAATAATGGGAAGACACGTCGGGAGTGAATTCCACTCCTTAGATCGAAATCGCAATTAATTATATATGATACACATTGGAATAAATAATATTATAATAAATTTTAATATAGAGTAAACTACTAGTTCGGTGAAGCTGTTAAAACCTTTCCAGGTCATCAGCGTTTATATTTCGAAAAAAAAAGAGAGAAAACTAGTTGGCCCTAACAACTAATTCGTAATAAATAAAATTGGTTACCTAAAGGTTCCAATTGGATTTCAAACTCTCTAAAAAATCTTTAAAAACCTAAAACCCGATTATAGCTACTCCCACCGTTTCAAATAAAACGAAACAATTCAGGGAGTAACTCAAATAAGTTGGCTTAGTGAATGATTTACGCATGTGTGTACATTACGATGAGGTGGACGTAGCGCCATCTGTCATTTATTAAAATAAATAATTTTATTCTGTTTAAAATACGAACGAGAGTTTTTGGCGGGATTTTAGTCTGTCATGTAGTGGATTTTATATTTTATTCATAATCTTGTGTTATTGGACTCTATATTTTGTAAATTTGGTGGAGTAATCTAGTTAGTTTATTGTGCATAAGCGAAGTGAATAGAAAATAATACCACGGAGCATGAAATTCTGAGATGCCACAAAAACTCCCTAGCAGGTTCTAACAAGGGATCCACCATCTTGTTAGAATATTGACTCACACGACGCAATATTGAAGTGATTACACGACGCATGTACTATTATCGACTACGTGACGATGGCAGTAATAATCTGAAAGATTAATTGCCAAAAATAAAGTTAAAAAAAAAAAATACGAACGACCGCTAAATTGTTTGAATATAGTTCTTGACAAAATATTAAAATTGCGATTAAAAATAAGAGGATAGTGAAGGAGGGTGAAAATTTGGAGTTATAGGTATTTTTTAATGACGCTTTGAAAAAAGGACCAGTAAAAATATTCGTCAAAAAATTAAAAGAAAAATCTGTACAGCTACATCCTAATTACCTAGCGTTATGAAACATACTTTACGACCTATTTTTATACCTACCAAAGATACATAAGAAAATTATAATTAAATAAATCATATATTCTAAATCAATAATCACTTTTTGGAGTGAAACTCCAAGACAGGGCTTTGAAATTCTGATTGGCAACCTTTTTAAGTAACGAAAAATGGTGGAAAAACACTGTGTCGGGTAGAGAGTTCACACTGGTTCTCGTTCGATCACTGAAGTTAAGTAACGTCGGGCGCGGTCAGTACTTTGATGGGTGTCCGCCTGGGTACACCGCGTGACGTTCGCTTTTTATTGTATTTTTTTAATTGAATTGTTTTCCTGTAGTATAATTCTATCGTGTGTCTTAACAACGCGCCCTATTTTTTTAATTATGCAGTATATAAACTCTTTTTAAAAATATAATAGCTTAGTTTTACAAATGAGTGCATATTGAAGTTTGCAATTTTGGGTTAATAACGCTTATTTTATAATACAGGATACAAATTTGCTTGCGGTTTTTTTTATTTAAAAGGTTAGAAAATAATATGTTAACGTAAACGTAAGGTAGTAATTGGGAAGTCCAATAAGTAAACATGTACTAGACAATTGCTATTTCAATTTCTAACAATCCCATCGCGCATAAAATTATTTACGACTCTGTAATTTGTTGGAAGGTCAGAAAAATCGATCTTTATTGAAATGTAAATAATAATGTATTTCTTTACCTATTGGGAGTATTTGATTCACTATAATAGAATGTACTCTTATAGAGGTAACTGAACTAAACAATTTTTTAGTAGTTAAGAATTGTTAGTTAAACAAAAGCTCGCTATATAGATATTACAATATATTTAAAAAAACTTCTAAGGATAAATTATGTTTCAGTTACCAGCGTTATAACTTGACACACATTATAGAATGCAGAAAATTATATTAGTCAACATTTTAATGAGAATTTTCTAGGCTTTAATCAAAAGTAGGGCAACGTTACCCGCCACTGTACAATTTTGTCGCGGCTCTTGTACAATGACAAATATGTACACACATCCCTCTGTATACTGCCGTATGAAAATGTTCTATTATGAAGTGGGATAAGCAGGAAATTTAATTTACTCCCCATGTTTAGTGAAAATATGAATATCATTAGTATCGTTGTTTGGCAACAAGTACTCGTGAGAAACTGTATATTCTATCTATAAAAGTTATAGAGCTTGATAATGTCTAGAAAAAAACGAACGACAGCATATGTCTAACTTGTATATTTAAGTCACAAAAAGTAGTTTTTATATTATTAAAATAATTTAATCGTTATGTTTATTGGTCATATCATCAACAACAATTATGAATTCTTAGCAATAAGTAATTGATATAACTAGTGGGCGCCCAGTGGTCGACATTCGATCATATTTAATTGATTTTTTGAAGTTTGAACTTTATTAGAGTTATTTTGTCAAAGGGTATTATACTTCTATAATCAAAGGTTCTCATCATGACTACTCAGTTATTTGTCATTTGCCATGATCTTTATTATATAATCATTAAAAAAAATCTTTGTGAAAATGAAAATGAAAATTAATTATAAATTGGAAACAAAAACCACGTGGTAAAGCTCAAATTTTAACTAAACATAATTTTACGAAAATAAAGAAATTTATCGCAACCCATGACACAATTTTCAATTAATTTTACACGACACCATGGGGTGATATTACTGGATGATATTAAATTAAATGTTGTCTGTTCATTATGAGAAATAGTGATATGACCAGTATCATCGTTTGAAAAAGTAATGGATACACAATACAATTAAATGGTGAATCCAAGTCAAAGACGTTTTTAATACTACCATTAGCTTTTGAAAATAAATTCTTTTTTGTTGATACATGAGGTTAAATTGCAACATTGTAACCGCGAAGGTCTAAGTGATGGATTACTTTTATGAACAAAATTCTTATTTTGATTATACAAAGTATTATTTGACTCATTTTTTTTTCATTCATCATTTGAAGTGAGTTCACCATATAAAATAATAAACATTACAATTATAGTTATATTTTATAATATCATCATTGAATCTAGGATGAAAAATGGTAATTGGAACGTAAAAGTTAAAAAATTCATACAGTTGAGCATAGCAACCTCCTTCATAACCTCTTTTGAACTTCGTAATTATTGACGGCTGTCAAAATGTCTTTTTTATTTATATGTGTATATATGTTGTATGAAATTCGGGTAGTGGTGTGAGTAGTGCATATTTTAATTAATTTAATGTACTTCTAATGCATTTTATATAAAACTAGCTGTTACCCGCAGCTTTGCACGCGTTATTTTAATATATTAAATAAATTTAAAATTGTGAACACACATCTAGTGTAAATTACAATAATGCTCTTTCAAAAATATTTGTAAGTATCACACGCACATCATCTACTGTAACAGGTAACGTGTACATTATATACGTGAATACTAATAGTGTATCGAATGGGATGGGATTTATCATCAGCCACATAACTGGAACTTTAAACTGCTATATATGACCCTCAGTGCTCACTTACACTATATAAGAAAGTAATGAAAACATTAGGCTAAACATTATCAAACAATATGTGTTAAATCTTTTATTATATAGATATAATATGTCCATAGTGTCGATATAATTAAGTTATTATTATACCTTGCTATAATTTAAATCACATGTATACGTATGACTTTCAATTATATTTATTCCTGGAGTCCAATACAGCGCACGTAACACGCGCATTTTTACAGTGAACAACATATTTTTGATTAATTTCACATAGACGAATGCACGGATAACAGTTCATCACTACATAGTGTAAAACATAGTCCTGTTCCACGTCTGTCTATATGTATGTTCGCGATAGGATCAAAAACTACAGAATGCATCTTCATGTCGTTTTCACTAATATATAAAATGATTCTTGGGCAAGGTTTAGGTATAGTCTGTCTTATTATCAAGGCAGGCAACGTCTGCTGAACCCGCTACCTTAAAATAAAACAGCTAATTAGTTACTTATTTGTCCGTAAAATTCCCGTTCAAATATTACTCGTAGTCCGGTGAAGCTGTTAAGACTTTGCTAGTACAAAAGCGTAGTTATTTCTAAGAAAAAAAAAACTGTTCAAATAGGTCCAGCCGTTTCGGAGATTACCCGGAACAAATAAACAAACAGACATATCGAGAGCATTAAAAAATGTTGATATTTGTAGCACCACAGATATATGTATGTATTCACCAAAAAGTATTTATTTTAATATTATAAACACACACTTTATTTTTATAATACGTAATATATCACAAATCAAAATTTGGGAACAAAACTAACGTAGAATAAAGTTTTTGGCGGGATTTCAGTCTGTCATGTAGTGGATTTTATATTTTATTCATAATCTTGTGTTATTTGTCTCTATATTGTGTTAAATTGGTGACGTTTTATGTAATATGGTTCGTTTATTGTGCATAAAAGAAATGACTAAAAATAATAACACGGAGCATGAATTTTGTGGTATTGAAAATTAAGAAGATAAAAATTTATGAAATATTATATAAAGGATTTGGCGCTTATACCTTTACATTAACTTGGACATAGAAGAAAACTACCTATATTGACAACCTCAGAATTGGCAGTATGGGTTAATTCCTTCGACTGTCTTAGTGGACGAATATTATTACTACTAAATTATTTGAATAGCAACACAAAATAAACTTTAGAAATGTTTGTGATATAAACGTAACACGTATAATTAAAAATTGTAAACAAAACTAACGCAGAATAAACTTTTTGAATAGGAACAGAAAATAAAATATGAAAATATTTTCGATAGAATATTATCCCGTTACCATGGCAACGCATATAATACTGACATTAACACGCAGCGGAAGCTTCCAAAATTGCCCGATTTTGAGACATTCTTCATCAGTGCTCAGCTTCTATTGGTTTTAACGTGATTGTATGTAGCCTATAGCCATCCTCGATAAATGAGCTATCTAACAGTAAAAGAAACTTTCAAATCTGACCGGTAGTTCTTGAGATTAGCGCGTTCAACCAAACAAACAAACTCTTCAGCTTTATAATATTAGTATAGATAAACAGCTTTCTGCACTTCTCCGCCATATAAACTTTAACTATGCCAAATTTTACATTCACCCGTTGACGGGAAATAGGTTAAAAAGGGATACAAAAAATTTGCTTCACGTATTAATATATAGATAACCGAAATCTTGAATCGAAAGAACAGCCGGCCCAGATTGGCTAAAAGTTGCTCAAGATAAGGAGAAATGGATGGCTTTGGAGGAGGTCTCCACCCGAACAGGGGTTTTTGCATAAAATAAATAAAAGTATAGTCATAAGATTTTTTCTTGTTTATGATTATTACGTAAAATTTATGTTTAAGTTCGTGTTTAATTTGTAAGAAATATAGGGCTTTTTTATTAGTTTATTTATGATAACTGAGCCACAGCAACACATGACCGGGTCAGCTAAACAACGAGAGAACGAATAGGTACGAACACTCGTACGCTCATATGGGCGAAACAGAGTACGAAGTGCCTCCCGATATCCACAGGAAGACACCAAGGCGAACAATTGCCACTACAAGAGGGCACGCCCTAAAATGGTTTCCCCACTCCCACCTAGGGAGGAACGAGAAGATTGCGAGAGAGGGTCTGCTAGTCGTCAATAGGGGTACAAGAAAATAATACCAACTATGGCAATTAAGTATATATCACAGTATAAAATACATTTTTCCGTTTCCACAATCATTTTCATCAAAAGAATAACTTCAGGTGACAATAGCAAACCGAAACGTAGGAAGGAAAATTAAAAATGTATTTTTTTTTTACCGTCTCCTCACTAACGAGTCAGCGCCAGCCTATCTGCGTTTATAGCGAGTTGGATTTACTCGCGTTCACCGAGTTTTTGACTTGTTCCCTTTTGTGGGGGCTTAAGCGGTGACAAATTTTTCGGCCATTACACTTTTTTATCACCGCCAAATGAGCGTTAATAATAGGATTGAATCCGTCCCTGTTTTGTTGAGAGATATCTTTGAAATTCCCACTTAATGAGGAAATTTCATTTTTCCTTTTATAAATAATGGCAAGACAAAAATATTCTCAACATTTTTTATATTCATATATATGTCCCTTGATCTAAGTCAAGCAGGTAACGAAGGTATTGGTAATTGGAGA
Organism: Antheraea mylitta; assembly: GCA_014332785.1. Taxonomy (NCBI): domain Eukaryota; kingdom Metazoa; phylum Arthropoda; class Insecta; order Lepidoptera; family Saturniidae; genus Antheraea; species Antheraea mylitta. Next base: position 4,670,852 of record JACEII010000017.1, on the reverse strand, counting down.
CAAAAGGAACTGCCGCTAACACGTTCCTTGTAAACAACTCCTGGACATTGTATTTAAATTACATATTTCACTTAGTAGTTTTAATAAACAAATCTAGAACATTCTGTCACGCTTTCACATCCAGTTTTGAACTGGTCGTCCAGTGATTTTGCATATATGATTGAACCGCCTACTTTGAGGTCCTCCCAAAACTAAAACGACGAGATAGGCTATAGAGGTATATTGACACGTGTATCTACAACATGTAATAGGTACAGAAAAAAACATAGGGTACTTTCACTCAGAAAAAAAACTTCCCGATGGATAGAATAAAGCTAAAATAACGTGAGCAAAGACGCGAACTAAAGCTAATATAGGATAAGAGATGAGAATTTATCGCAGTGGGGTAGGCGAACTTATGAATTTAATTAGCTTACCTGCGTTGTTTTTGGTTTGTTTGGCATTTTTTGGGGATAGTTCATGGTGTTATGTTTCGATCTTTCTTACTGACCTGGCATGCTTGCGGATTGTTGAACTAGTTTCGAACCCGACTTGGCTTGTTTTTTTGAACTTTGGCGTTGATTTATTTCTTTTTGGCTTGGAATTGTTTCCTCAGACTGTTTCTTTTGTTACTTTGACTTGGCACGTTGTCTGGACTTGTGTCTTCTGCGTTTTGGTCACTGTGTGGCCGTCTAGTCACAGGTGCGCCATGAACGCAAAAAAGGTAACCAAATCTTCTCGTGTGAGGTTTGTCAAATGGGCTGGGAAGATTGTTGACTCTTCTGATACGGAGGTGGAGGACGGCGCGACTCTGAAAGTGAGCTTGCGTGGCAGGGGGACTGCTCGGATGCGAGGGAGTGGTCGGGGGGTAATGGGGGAGGCCGACGGGTCGCTGACTGGCGCTTTGAGCGCTGCAAAGTCTGTCCCGGGCTCTACCGCTGGCTCCGCGGCAGTTTCGGTTGCCGGCTCTTTGCCGATCTACGACTCGGAGCGAGAGGGGGTAGTCCTAAAGGAGGTACCCCCAATGGATGTATATACCTTGGACGCTCAGCGTCTTGAAGTGTAGCGTGTATATTTGAGACGGCGAAGAAGTCCAATAATATAAGTGGCAGGTGCATAAAGGCATTGAAGGACGCTGCCAGGACTCTCCAAGAGGTGGTGGAGTCCCTGGTGGACTGCACGGAAGGGGAAGAGAACCGCAAACTCCAAAGGGAGACAAAGACCCTCCGCCGTCGGATCGAAGATTTGGAGGCGGAGAACCTGGCATGGCGGAGGGAGGCTAACGCCAAAAAGGTAATGCCTCCCCCTCCTCCCCCCATACCGGCACCTGTGCCAGTACCTGTGGAGCCTGAATGGCAGCAGGCCCTTACCGAGGCGGTCGACACTCTCCGCACGTCGTTCGGCAAAATGCTGAATGCACGTCTGGAGAATCTGGAGAGGCGTCTTCCTCCAGAGCCGTCCCTTCGTCCGTCCTTGGCCGGAGACAACAAGAAAGGCGGAGGGACTAGTGGGGCAAAGCCGGTTGCGAATGCGCTCCCGGTCCCTGTGATCGCCCCATTGGGGATTGACTGGACCACATTACCGGTCTCAGCGGTGGAGAATGAAGGGGCAGCGTGGTCCACAGTGGTGGGCCGAAAAAAGAAGGCGGTAAGGGCCCTGGCGCCTACACCTAAGGCCTCAACCGCGGTTTCCACGGCGCCCAGAACCCCACCAAAGCCAGCAGGGCAGAAGTTACCTCCCGCCCCCCAATCGGCTGCGGTCATATTGACCATTCAAGATGCCGCAGCCAGTAAGGGAGTCGGGTACCAGGAGGTAATGGTAAAGGTGAGGGCGTACGTTGCCCTGCCAGATATTGGTATAGGAGAGGTGAGAGTGAGGCCGACGGCCACCGGGGCCCGGAAGATTGAGTTGCCGGGCCAGAACAAGAAGAAGGCCGCTGAACTGGCCCGGGAGTTAGAGGTGGCGTTGGCCGGAATTGCCACGGTCGTCGTACCAAACAAAAAGGCGGACATCCGGATCGTTGGTCACGACGATTCGGTGTCCCGGGACGAAGTTATGATGGTCGTGACAACGAAGGCCGACTGCAGGATAGAGGACCTCAGGGTAGGTGAAATTAAAAGGAACTGGGGGGGGGGCTTGGTGCAGTGCACATGACCCTCCCCGTGGGGGCGGCCAGGAAGCTGGCCGAGGCTGGCAAACTCTTAATCGGGTGGAGCGCTGTGCGAGTCGAGCTGCTGGAGGAGAGGCCCATGCGCTGTTTCAAGTGCATGGGTTTGGGGCACACTCGTCCCTTGTGCCTCTCCTCCTCCAGCAGAGGCGAGGGTTGCTATCGCTGCGGTGCAGCGGACCACAAAGTGGCCGAATGCAAGGCGGAGGCGACCCGCTGCGCCATATGTGCAGACGCTGGAAGGCCCTCGGGCCATGTAATGGGGAGCCGCAACTATCGGCCTCCCACCACGAAGGGAAGGGACCACGTAGTGGGAACTGGCCCTAGGGTGGCCGCCGCCAGGCAGGAGGAAACCTCTATGGACCACTAATGGAGCACACCACGCAGTTTCCTTCAGGCGAACCTCAACCACTCCGCCGCTGCTCAAGACCTTCTTGTGCAGTCAGTGGCGGAGTGGGGCATCATTTTTGCGGTCGCCGTGGAGCCGTACTATGTCCCCTCCTAGCCACGAGCAAGCCATTGTGGGGGCGTACTTCTCCCCTAACAGGCCCCTGCGGGTGTTCGAAGTGTTTCTTGTGGATGCAGGGAGCTGTCAGGCGGCTGTCGCCGCTCCCCATGGTCCTCATGGGCGATTTGAATGCTAAATCGAGGACCTGGGGAGCGGCAGTCACGGACCTGAGGGTCATGGCCGTTGAGGAGTGGGCAGCCGAAGTGGGGCTGTCCCTCCTCAACCAGAGGAACGTCCAAACGTGCGTGTGGCAGAACGAGGGGTCTGTGTCTACGTCGACGTCTCGTTTGCCACTCCGTCTGTCGCACGTCGTGTCCGTGTGGAGGGTACTTGAGGAGGTGGAGACTCTATCGGACCATCGATATATCAGGTTCAAGGTCTCCACCTCCGAAGCTTGGACCGGCGCCCGTCCCCTGAGGGGTGCGAAGTTCCCCTGCTGGGCGGTGAGCCGCCTCAACCGTGAACTACCGGAAGAGGCGGCCATCGTCCAGTCGTGGGACATGCCTCCCCCTCAGGATGATGTCGACGCGTCCGCAGCCCTCTCCGTGGTGCTCTCACGGAGGTTTGCGACGCGTCGACGCCGCGGAATGTGTACCGTCTAGACAAACGGGCGGTGTACTGGTGGTCGCCGGAGATCGGCGATCTCCGGGCGGCCTGTTCTGCGGCCCGGCGGCTGTTCGGGTGCAGCCGTCGACGACGGCACCGGGACCCCGAGGTGGAGGCCCGGCTGTATGGAAGCTACAGGGAGTGCAGGAACACCCTGCAGGCTGCCATCAGCCGGGCGAAGGAAACAGCATGGGAGAAGCTGCAGCAAACGCTCGAGGGGGATCCCTGGGGGCGCCCGTATCGGCTCATACGCAACAAGTTACGACCCTGGGCACCCCCAGTGACGGAAACCGTCCAGCCGGAGGTGGTGGCGAGGGTCGTGGGAGAATTATTCCCTGACCCTCCGCCGCTACTGGATCATCCCATGCCTCCGTCTTGGGCGGAAGTTGAGGAGTTGCATGACAGTCCTCCCCCAATTATGGAGGAGGAGATGCAGAGAGCTGTCGAGCGCCTCTTCAACCGGCGGAGAGCGCCCGGCCCTGACGGGGTCCCAAGTCGGGTGTTTGGCCTTGCACTGGGCCATCTTGGGGGGTGGCTTCAGGAGCTGTTTGACCGGTGTTTGGCGGTTGGGCAGTTCCCGAAGCTCTGGAAGCTTGGGCGGCTCTGCCTGTTAGCAAAGGCGGGCCGCCCTCTGGACTGCGCGTCCGGGTATCGGCCTTTCGTTCTGCTGAACGACGCCGGGAAGGCGCTGGAGAGGGTTGGCGCTTCCCGGGTCGTCCTCGAGAAGACTGAGGCCATACTTTTTCATGGGCCTCGGCGGGAGCCACCACCGGGGGCCCACATAATGGTGGAGGGCGCCCGGATCAGGGTGGGGGCCCACATGAAGTACTTGGGCCTCACTCTGGACGATCGCTGGCGGTTCGAGCCCCACTTTGTGGGACCGATGACTCTTTATGGGAGTTGTGCGGGCGATGGCCACCTACGGGGCACCGGTCTGGGCGGACGCCCTCGGTACCGCTAACGTGCGCGCGCTGCACAGTGCGTAGCGCATGGTGTCACTGAGGGCGATCTGGGCGTACCGGACGGTGTCCTCGGCAGCGGCATTTGCACTCGCCGGCTCCCTTCCCTGAGAGCTGGAGGCAGGAGTTCTCGCTGTCGTGTACGAATTCACGGCATTCAGAGTTGCGGGAGGTGGCAGTCCAGAGGTGGATGCAGGACCTGGCGGACGCGCACTACGGAACGTACACCGTCCACGCCGTCCGCCCGGTCCTGCGAGAGTGGCTTGGGAGGGAGTGGGGCTCGCTCACGTTCAGGATGGTGCAGGTACTCACCGGACACGGTTGTTTTGGGTGGTACCTGTACCGGATTGCTCGTAGGGAGCCGACCACCGCCTACCATGAGTGCAGCGCTGAGGAGGATACCGCGCAGCACACTCTCTCTGAGTGTGTTGCATGGGAGGTGGAGGGCCGCACTCTGGCGGCGGTAGTGGGGGAGGATTTGTCGCTGCCGAGCGTTGTTTCGTCCATGCTCGGCAGCGAGCAAGCGTGGCGAGTAGTGGCCTCCTTTTGCGAGGAAGTCATCTCGCAAAAGGAGGCGACGGAGAGGGCTCGCGAGGCGGACCCCCTCAGTGGGCGTCTTCGCCAACGAAGGACTGGCAGGAGGGGAGTAGCCGGACCTGAGGGGATGTAGTCGGGGAGCTCATCTCCTCATTGCATATGTTCGGCGGACGAGGGGACGCAGCTGGTGTGTACCCAGCTGCCTCTTTATAGGTAGGAGCCCGGCGGCCACCTTCCACCAGGCGGACCGTTGGAGCGGCTATCTAAGGGGAATAGCTTAGTTCGATCCCTTGCCGCCCCAACACTACGGTCTGTCGGTACACCGTGGGGTTTTAGTCCGTGCAAGTCGGACATACCTCATCCTCTTCCCCGGGAGGATAAGGGATTTCCCAAAGTTAAAAAAAAAGAGAGAGATGTACTAATTACCAGATAATATTTCATCAACAATATTTTGTGGGCGAGATATGTATTCTAGAAAGATATTAGAACAGACATACTACATTGGAGATATTAACAGTGTTTTTGTAACGAGTATCTCTAAGCATCCTAGAGCATAGAACCAGTAACAATCTTTTTGTTACCTAAAATAAATTTGCCAAATAAAACTTCAACATAATGCGTGAAGTAGGGTTATTTGTAGATAGATGTCTGTATTTTAATTTAAAAGAAGAGGCAATCATAAGGACTGTCGACAGAAGAGTAAACTCAATACAATATAATTATTGTGTTTTAAATTTTTCAATCAATTGTAGTGAGAATTATTAAACGTCATAATCTGTAAATTGAAATAATTATTATTAGTCTGCTTTCACATCTATATTGGTACTCCGAACAATAATTATATACAGTTTATCTATATCTATACTAATTTATAAAGAGGTAAAATTTGTGATTTTGTGACGTTGTGATGTTTTGACGATGTAGGTGGTAATCTCAGCAACTATTGGTCCGATTTGAAAAATTCTTTCAATGTTATATAGCTCATTTACCGAGGTTATATATCATCACGCTAAGATCAATTGGAGCTGAGCACCAATGAAAAATGTTTAAAAATCGGGACTTTTTTCCTGTTGAGAGCTTTCGCTGTATGTTAACGTTAGCCCAAAGTATCCAATCCACGCGAATGAAGTCGCGGGCAGAGGCTAGTAATTAATATACGACAGGATGCACAATCTCAATACAAAATATCAATATTAGATGTACACGGGCCTCTATGCTACGAGCTGATAATCTGACGCAGGCCGCGTAATACGACCTCTCATGATTAAGTATTTCCCGCCAAACATACCACTCTACGCGCCTAAAAAAAAAATTCCCTTCAAAAACAGAAAAAAGTATGAAACATTGGTTCGAACGTAAAAAATATTGTGTAGCCGTCTATGAATCTGTGAAGGTTTGTAATGTATACCAATATATACGCTACGAACATCAGAATTTCGAATGCCCCGTAAATTGTACGGCTAAGCTATGAACAGAATACGAAATAAAGCACGCGTCGTTTGAACACAATGTTGTTAACATATGACCTTTCTTCGTAATTTATCACTATGACTGATTGTATTTTGTTTTGAAAAATATTTTAGGATACGAATTGATTTATTTAAATCGTGATTATTAATTAAATATATATTAAATATTGAAATTAATATAATAAACTGTTCCGCACGGCTCGTAATTTTATTTAAAGAAAATGATTTATGAGTTTATCCTAATTCATTATAAATACGTATATGACCTTGCTTGTTCTGTATGCTTTCATACAGCAACTACTTAACGACGTTAATAAAATGACGTCAATTTAGATATGAATCTTCACGAAATACATGTGAAATTTGCTTGTGAAATAAAGTTGAAAATTTATGCGACAGACTTTAATTAGTAAAAATAAAAGTAAACATGCTCAGAAGTCAGAGTGCACTAATCGCGACGCGACGAGAAAAATAACAAAATTAAATCAAATTAAACAGTTGTTGCTTTTATTTACTATGAAAATATCAATTTAGGTCACGAAAAACATACATATTAATAATAAAGAAAAATGGATAAAAAAATAACAATATTGTCTCAAAACAGAGTTGGGAAAATAAATACATGAGTATGAAATCAATAAAAAAATATGTTCAGTTTTTTATTATTTCAAGTTTTTTTTTTCTGTCAAGGTGTTAAAATTATTTGTAACACCATTGTCACAAATATTTGAATGATTCGTTTCTGTAGTATGTGAGATATGGCCGCTGAAGCTAGACTTTATCGGTGTTATTACAAAAAAGTTAAATACTTGGTTTAAAAAAGGTTTCCTACGAAATGCACCGCACTCGCCCGAGGCAAGTTTGCGTTATCCTTTTTTGGCAAGTGTAACCTAATGTAACCAAAGCGAGATAATAGATAAGCAAGATGGCGAAACGTACCGCGAGTATCTGCAAGTAACCTTTTTAAAGCAAGCGTTTAACTTTTTTGTAATAACACCAGATGAGTTTCAAGCCATCCAGATCAGCGATCTGCCTCGAAGTTAATGCGACTTAGGAGCAGTCCTTACAACATTCTGAGCAGGTTGTTGTTGGTTTATAGGTTGGATGGTGTCTTCGTAACCTACAGGATTGTACTACATGTATGTTGAGGCAAGTATAACTAAATTATTACTAGTAGTAACTAGTACTAGTAGCAAGTATTACTTAAATAAATAATTATGTAATAAGGTTAACTCTTCAATAATAAAAACACTAGGTTAAGAATTTTTACACTAACAAATATTTGGAAAGTTATGTTTATATTATTAGTATAAATTGCTTGTTTCGGCGAATTCACTTACATTTAGATAATTTAAGGTTATTTGTTCCAATTTTTAATAAGTTTTTTCTATTATTGTCTTTCGATAAATTCAGTTTTAGCGTGAATAATGAAATGTAAGTATATATTTTGAGCTCTTAACTTATTCTTTCGAATAAAGATATATTTTGAATGAAAATGTTGGAACCATGGCAGAAATCACTATGAAATTGTAATCAACACTGAGTGACTACTACGATAAATAACGAAACAAAGTTATTACTAATAGCATAATGTTACTCTTAACAAAACTATCATACGCTTCAGCCACCACCTCGTTGAGATTGTTGGGTTTGATTCACATACAGTACAATTATTTACGTAATTGACAAATTATCAATCTACATTTGGGTTTACATTGTTTCCCCTATTTGTATGTTTCTAATGTCTCTCGTAGACTTCATAGTTAACACGCGAACTGCTTTGGATAACAAAAACTAAAAACATTAGCATAAGACATGTTTATACACTATTTCTAATAGCCTTTTAAGTAAAACACAAAAACAAGTAAGTTACTACCACATTGAAAAACATCTCTTTATTATAAACACACATTTTTAAACTCCACGAAATATCACATTACACTACACTTGGATAAAACTTAAGTTGACTTGAAAAGTAACATAAACAAAGTTAATACGAAGGCAAAGTCTTAAAAGACGCCTGAAATAAACGTTACCAGTAATAAGCAAACTTTACAGCCTGAACGAACAACCAACGGTAAATCAAAACAACACCTAAGAGACGAAATTAAGAAAGGAGACGCGCAAGTGAGTTTCGATGATTTCCAACAATAAATCCGATGAAGAAATTGTTTCAGAGAGATAACCCTTGAAAGGGCTTGATGCGAAAAGAACTTATAATACAAGAATAGTAAAAGTAATTATAATAGAGTCACGACACGTAACACAAGACTCAAAGCTAGATTTATGCCCCAATCTCGACTTCACAGTTGCTACTCGATTCTCCTTTAGATATTTGCTGGGTGTTTCAGTTTAGAAGAGTAAAGCGAATCTTGCGTTTTATTTATAATTTTGAATTATAATGACTCTAGAAGCTATTCCTGGCTTCAACATGAATGGGTCGGCTCGCCCAGGGTAGCAACATCCTCTCATAGAAAACGGACGTGAAGTAGCGGTGCTTGCATTGTTGTTTCGTTCGATCAGTGAGAGCGCCGGATGCCCACCTCTCCACATCTCCCCCCTGTCCTCTCCCTTCCTCCCCCCCCCTCCCAACACAGGCTGGTAACGCTCTTGCGACTCTCCTGGTGTTACAAGTGTCTATGGACGGTGATCGCTTAACATCAAGTGACCCACCTGTTCGTTTGCCTCCTAAGATATAAAAAAAAATTATATCCTGATGTCTCCTAACTTGTCCTAAACGAAAGACTGTTCAAGAAATTCGTCAGTAGCATCTTTTTTAATTTACATCTATTGAACACATTTAATTATTTGACAGTATTTATATAACCGAAATCAGACTGTTCCAAAAGACTGTGTAGCTTATTTAAGATTCGTAACTAATCAATTTATGCCTTTAAATTTAAGAGTTTCAGTTACATGTAGGTATAATCGTACGATGGGACTGATATATCAAAGATTATAAAAGTCCCTAACTATAACAAAGAGAAAAAAATATATAATTATTGTACGAAAAAAATTAACTTTAACTCAAATGTAACATTATTAACATTATTTCCTGTTTATATATATTGTTTGCTTGATCAGTCACTTCAAATAAGGCATAAAACTTTTATTTTTGTAGTATTTATGTCATAATGTTTAAATAGGCAGTGGGAAAATAATCAAGAACATCTTACTCCTCTGTTTCTCAAATGATCTTCTTTATTCCTTTTTTATTGGTAGCTAATGACCGGCTTTAGTGTTATCATTAAAAATGGACAAACTTTTTGTTTTCTTAAAGGTCGAAGTCGAACTTGGACGAGCACTCATATTACAAATATGACCGCCCCTATCAATTACTAAACGATAAAAAAAATAACAGAACTAAGTCTATACGTAAAATTATATTATCAGAAATGTTGTCGCTTTACATTCATAACTTGGCCCACTGGTTGCGTATCTATTCAGAGGTGTCGACTCTCAGGTACGTTTTGGACTTATCTCTTCGGTGAATAATGCCCACGGGCAGTGATCGACGACTGACGACATTTCTTAGAGGATCGCACGATTTCCAAGGGACCAAGACGTCTAGCTCTCGGCTACAGGAGGCCAATTCTGACATTCACCCCACACTATAAACATTGTGTCGTACGTTAATATGATATTTCTTAGTGATTTAGAATATTGTGTTTATTGAATATCCTTACTAATATTAAATATACGAATTTGAGTTCTTTTTCGCTTTTGTTATGCTTTCATAACTAAATTACTGAACCGATCAATATGATTTTTTGCATAGACGTTTTCTGCGGTACAGAAAAGGAGTAGGTAAAATCTACATTCATGCTAGCGAAATCGAGAGTAAAAGTTAGTTTACCATAAATTATATTATTTGCACTTTTGATAATTTTAATTACAATAATCAAATACGATATTACTTCGGTATTGAGAATCTCAGATTTATTCAAAGAAATTCTCGGAATTTATGTCTTGCAAAGATAACCTAAAAAATGTAGAGAAACCTATAAATGAATCGAATTTGGTAAATTTTTGGTTTGTTTTTTAAGTGCCTTATCAGCGTCTAAAGTGAATAAAGTATTTTTGATTTGAAGTTTATCTTAAAATGTATATCATATTATTCATTAATTTTAATTCCAATTTATAGTGTATTTAAAGAGTTTATTTAATATCTGTACAACAAACTCTTCTATTACTTAGCAAAATATCTAATTTCCCAAGTATTATATTTAAAAATATTGTTCTATTTAAAATAAAACAAAAATGATAACGGTACTTAATTTATGACATTACAAATCCTAGTGACGCTTACAATAAACATACATTAACAAAAATAATATAATGAGTAGATATAATTGCATAATATCTATATTCGTACATTCGTTCATACGCTGTATGTTGAGCTATCGTGTAAAATAGATATGATATAATGTCGAACGGATCTGAGAATTAAACACTATGCAGAGCCTTTGTAAAACCATCACGAAACTGCAATACAATAAAACGTCGAATATACTCGATTCGAGATTTTAGATTTATTTAAAGCCTATAACATAGATACATGTGTAAACATGATAGATAAATTCGTGTAAATGAAAAAATATATATAGGTATTTTAACCTTTATTAATTTATCTTAACAATCCTCGAGCTTAACATGACATAAAATATAAATCAGTATAAGTCAATATAATTTAATAAATGGGTAATAAGTCAAACAAAAATAATATGGTTGGCTTGTCAATTTTCAACAGATATGTTATATTATATTTTAGTAAGATTTATGTGATTAAAAAAAGAAAAGAGAGATAAAATTAAGATTATTTTAGAGTTTTTGGCGGGATCTCAGTCTATCATGTAGTGGATTTTATATTTTATTCATAATCTTGTGTTATTAGACTTTATATTTTGTAAATTTGGTGGTGTTTTGCGTAATATAGTTAGTTTATTGTGCATAAGTGAAGTGAATGGAAAATAATACCACGGAGCATGAAATTCTGAGATGCCACAATAACTCCCTGGAAGGTTCTAACAAGGGTTCCACGATCTTGTTAGAATATTGACTGACACGACGCTTATTATTGAAGTGATTGCACGATGCTTGTAATATTATTGACTACGTGACAATGGCAGTAATAATCTGAATGATTGTTGCCAAAAATAAAGTTAAAAAAAAAAGATTGTTTTATTTGTCAATTAGTGACATGTCCCCACTCCTCATAAGTTGTCTAAAACAAAGAAAACGATACCCTAATATTCTCTTTCTGCCGTGTAATAAGATAAAATGGTCGCTGAACAAATAATCCTTGAAACTGATAATTCTATTTATTTTTGACGTGACAACGTCTTATAAATTGGTTTGCCGGGTGACACTTCAAGAAACTGCGTTACGCTCCGCTCACGTTATGCGCTCACAATGAGAGCGAGTGAGAGGCACGCGTCCCTTCCACTCGGGCATGGTTAGCCCGCCTAAGAGCGAGAGAGACTACTATACGAAAATTATTTTACCACTCAAAGTCGTTGTCACGTAAAACTTTCGCCCGTATACCGACTTTACAGGCAACCAATTTTTTTATATCATAGAAGGCAAACTAACCAATGGGTCACTTGATGTTAAGTGATCACCACCGTCCATAGACACCAGAACATCAGTGCGTTGACAGCCTGTGCTGGTGATGAAGGAAAGGGGACGGAGGGAAGGGAAGGGGGGGAAGATGGGCCTCCGGCGTTCTCACTCACCGAACGAAACGTATATGTATACGTTATTACATATATTGGGCAACTGATTTTTATGTACATTCATATATTCAGCTATATGAACAAATCTTTTTTTAAATATATATACCCAAAGTATGTAAAAACAACGGTTGGTTTATTTTGTTTTCATTTACGTTTTAGTTTAACTTATTTTATAGTACTAAGGTTTTATAAGGAAATTTTTAGGTACATAAATAGAAATAGCCTCCGCGCTTGTTTTTCGGATTCACTTCTCTTGGAAACCATACTTTTTTTTTGGTTTCTGTTCTTTCCACCCCAAGGGACAGGTAAAAGTATTTAGACCATACAGCCAATAAAATAATAATGAATAACATAATGTGTTACAGTTCTATAAACCAAACAATTTATATATGTTGGTCAAGTCATTACAATACGTCAGTCGGCACCACTCTGTATAAAGTTTTATAATGGTCGGTTAAAATCCTGTTTCTTGTAAATGTTGTTAAATTCACTATGCTTCATTTTCTCTAATTTAATATATTTGTACACTTTTAATCTTACTTTATCTTTGCCAAAAGCCTTCAACATGAAATACAAATTGTTCCCAAAATATTAAAATAACTTCTTTTGCGAGTTCTAACAAGGTGGCCTTTATTTTCTCAAGATATTTATCATCACAAGATACCTTGTAATAATTACTTACTTGCTAAAACACGAAAAATACATAGAATAAAGAGAAGACTTTAAATGTAAAGGCCAATTTATAGTTAAGCTTCAAGTTACTTCATAGTTGTTACAGTCTAATGTTATCTTTTATTTTCTGATTTCCTGGTAAATTGTTTACATTACAATAAATCAACTAATGAAATGGCATGACTAAGAGACCTAGAAATATTTTTTTTTTCAATCTTTTAAAAAACTAATACGTCACTTCTTTTAGAATATCGTATACTAGCTTCTGCTCGCGGCTTTGCTCGTATCAAATACTCTGCTGTTTTTTATAAGCTCATAAGATCTGAATTCATTTTGTATGGAACTTAAACTCTTTTGAATTAGGATAGTCTATGGGTTAATGTAGATTTAACATATCACTCCGGAACAGTACTGTTTATGTAGGTAAAAAGCACTGTTTGTCATTTTGTTTACCTCTAACAACGTGTACGCAAATAGTTAAGATTTATCGTAACAAACATTCTCGAATTCTCGAATTCACATTTATAATATTAGAATATAAACTCGAATACTGCACATGTGTTGCAGAGTTCTAACGTACTGATATCTATATATCATATTAGCGGCCCAGCGGACGTTATCCCGTCCTGATAATATAAAACCCTTGATACATTATATACCTAAACCTTCTTCATGAATAACTTAATCTACTGGTGAAAACCGCATGAAAATCCGTTTAGTAGTTATTGAGTTTATCGGGAACAGACAGACAGACATGGTAAAGAACTTTGTTTTATAATAATTAGTGACATTCCAGCTGTCTCAGTTTTAAAGCTTTTCTAAGACATTTTCTTATTTCGTTTCCTATTATGCCACACTTCAGGAAGTGAAAATGGTCAGGTCACGCCATAAGCGACTAAATAAGTTTAGTAGTATGATGATGATTGTTCCGACCAATTTTGGCCATGGCGACCACAAGTCCAGTAACGGAAGCGGTCAGATGCGCAGGGTATATCACGGTGCACAAGTGTGCGCGCAAGACATAGGTGCCCATACTCGTCGTTGTTCTTCTGGACCCAGTGGAACGGGAACCGTTACGACCAGACAAGGACTCAGACAGATGGTACAGTATCACGGTGAGAAAGTTACAAGAGATTAATACTATGTCACACTCCTTTTATCGCCTGTTACGATACAAGATATGGGGTGGTGTTATTCTACTCTGCCGACACTACACGGTTTCATATAGTAGTATAGATAGTGTATTTTTATTTTATTTTATATATTATATATAGTAGTTATATTTCATTAGTAGGAAAATTGTTTTTGAGCTTTCGGTACAAGCAGCAGTATGCTGATACCAGTTTTTTTATTGTGTATTTATTTACTTACTATTTTGAGAGATTCTTTTGTACATTCTTTCTCATTCGTCTCTCAATTTTTTTTTTCTTCATTTGAGTCACTTTTCGGTAAGAATCTAAATGTCTTTCAAATTACTTTTTCTCTCCAATCAACGCTCTGATTAGTAATTCCGTTAACATATATTTACATCCGAAATGAAACCCGCCGGGGGACCGTTAGTCAAAGTTTATATACGATGTCGGGTGCAGGTTTTTCTTTAAAATTATGTAAATTTTTTCAGGGGTCCGTGTACACTGATGAATTGAATTTTTAACGTTAAAAGCGGAACAAAGGTTCCGGGGAAGCTCGGGTAAAGTTACCTCGTTAAAAATAAACGATGTTTCGTATATAAACATGTTTGTGCCTTTTATCGTTACGTAGAAAGTGAATTGTATAAGATTAGGTTCAATAGGATATGAATATGGTTAGTGAACGCTTTTTAGTATCCGATCATCACTTACTTTGTTTATTCTGGATAAATATTGCATATATTTGGTAGGTGGTAGAGCTACGCTAAATCTATAACTGGTTTCAGCATGAATGGGTTGGCTCATCCGGGGTAGTTCCATCCAACCTACAAAAACACCGACTTGACGTATATCAGTGAAATATCAGTATCATGGTTGCGTTTTGTTCGGTCAGTGAGAGTGCCAGAGGCCGACCTTCCTCCTGTCTCTTCTCCCTCCCCCGTCCCCACTAACATAGACTGGCAACGCACTTGTGACACCTTTGGTGTTGCTGGTGTCTATGGACGGCGGTGATCACTTCTGCAATCTAAATTATAGAATCTATATTGATTGTCTCGATGTTTTGAGTTCTGTATCACAGTGAAATAGCACGCACTCGCATAGTACCGCTGCTTATTGAATTTGATTTTTTGAGAACGGATTGTCGCTCTAAGCTTAATTTACCATTTACGAATACATCACCATTTAATATTACCATGGATTTATTGTCAATCTGAATTATAATATATAGTATTTGAGAACTATTTAACAAGCGAAACTTCAGCTTTTATAATAATTTCCTATTTAAGTGCAAATAGTATGCGTTGACGGTATCAAATGTTCCCCTTCGCTGTGTGTTCGCGATGGGGAGATAGTATTCATGGAACCAATCCTATTTACTTCACTAAATGCATCGTGCACCGTATTCTAGGTAAGGTTTTCTATTCAACGAACTACAAAATGTTATATATCTTTTTTGCGATACCTATTCATCCTTATTTCTGAGAATGATATTTTATATCTAATAGAACTAACTGATTGAACGTTAAACAGAAAATGTCTTACAGAGTAAGTGAAATCATAGGAAAAAAACTATTATGACTAAATCTATTAATTATATTTTACCTGAACGACCAAGCCTAGCTCGGTTCTTCAAAAAATACTTAAATTAAAATAAATTGTTAGGTCTGCCTCAAAAAAATTAGCATTTTCTTACAAAAATAATATTTAAAAAAGATATCTTCTTTGCGGTTACTCGGATTTGAACAGTGTTTACACGGAATTTCGAAGCAACCGATTTCCATCTGAGCTATTTTTGTTTTTACAGCGACGGCGAAATTTACCTTTATATTCTAGCTATATTTTTTCATTGCTTGAAAACTCAGTTAAAAAAGTTTTCTCTGAATGAAATCTAGCCAGATCGATTTATCATCTCCGAAACTACGTACATACTAAATTTCACGGAAATAGATTACGCCGTTTCCGAGATCTAGAATGTATAACAATTTAAAAATATACAAGAATTGCTTGTTTAAAGGTATTAGGTTAAGACCCTAGTAATATTATTGCTTACTTGACGATGGCAATAATAATCTGGGAGACTAGTTGCCAAAATTAAAATAAATGATATTTAAAAAAAAAAAAAAACACTTATTCGATACGATTTTACAAACATTTTCGTTCATACAAACCTTATCCAGACAATCACAAACATGAAAAAGAAAAATTATCCTAATTTGTACAGCCGTTCTAAAATCAATGCGGGTACATACATTTAGTACATACGATTATTATGCGATACACATGTTTATTTTCAACAATCATTTCAGTTCTAAGCGTTTTTAAATATATTGTGTGATATTGAGGTAATGTGAATATCCCATATAATTCCTTTTAAAGGAAAGAGATCTTACTGATACAAATATTTCAATGTTACTTTCAAAGGATCGTTTGTAAAATGAGTTAAACTATAATAATATATTCATGTAAAAAAGAGGATTTAGATATTTAGGTTTCAACTATAAAATAAAGAATTGAAATAAACAGTATATCAATGTTTGAAATTCTTTATCTTTCGGACGTGTTGAAAGCTTGTGTATGGTTTTTTTATGTCATAGGAGGCAAAAGAACAGGTGGGTCACCTGATGTTAAGTGATCACCAGCATCCATAGACACTGGCAACACTAGGGGAATGGCAGGTGCGTTGCCAGCCTGTGTTGGGGAAGGGCTAGGAAGGGAAAGGGAAAGGGGGAAGGTGAGAAGGCGCTATGAAAGACTGATTACTATAGCATGTATTATTATCAGTAATCAGATGAGATGATAGGGTGTCTCTAAACAAAGATGAGAGATACATTTTTTATACCAAAAGTCAGCAAACAGACAGACGGCCAACCTGATGGTAAATGGTTACCATCGTCTACGAACAACTGCAACACCAAGCCCTTAACTTTTGTATTGTTGACTTTGGAGAGCGCGTTCCAGTCATTTATTAAAGAACCCGTGTCATCATAGCCCTTAGTAAAAACTGTGCTGGCTTATAGTTTCAGTATATGTCCAGTATTAGTATTCGTTCAATTGGCATTCGGCTTTCAATCCAGCATGATAGCGATGCCTGATCCTAGGATTGGTTACTATTGGTTTTTGAATTGCATCACCCCTACTATCAGGTAAAGTCTTTATTTTGTTGTGGCGTAAGAAAAAAATTGCGTATAATTATACGTGTAAATTATATTTCATTGTTCTCCAATACCGAAAGGCAAGCGAGACATTGCTACCTGACACAGTGTTATCCCCCACCACTTTTTGTCATACAAAGAGATTGCGGATCACTATTTCAAAGCCCTGTAATGAGAAATTGCACTTCAAACAAATTGAAAACGAACAATGTGACCTGATTTTGTATCATTTGATAGTAAGTTCATTTAAGGATAGCGTACCAACGACGTAAACCATTTGATATCTTGCTATACACATTCGTTAATATTGAAATGTGACTTACTATGTGACTCACTATAAATACTACGTATTATAAAACAGAGTTCATCGCCGCGTCTGTCTGTCTGTTCGCGATTAACTCAAAAACTACTAAGAGGATTTTTATAAGGTTAATAGATAGAGTGATTCGCAAAGAAGGTTAAGGTATATCACTTGTCAATATTTTTTGTAAATTGGTTGAATTGTACCGATAATTGTTGGATGTGTGAAAAAGTCAAGCTACTTGGGAGCTTCCATCGATAAAACTACCTTCCATCGAAAAATCCCTTTGAGATATAATAAAACAATTCTTCTATAACAAAGTTCCAAAGGATATCACCGATTTGCCGGATTGTGAATTTTAGCGCCATGTTAAGCGGGTTTTGATCTCAAAAGGCTATTATAGAATGGATCTGTATGTGAACGATAGTGATGTCTGGAATTGACTCCTCTCTGTGCAACCAATAAAAACGTTTCTGACATGTATGTAATATAATCTAAATAATATATACATATATTTGTTAAAAACAAAAACCAGCTCGAGTTTCTTGCCGGTTCTTCTCGATGACTGGGTTGTTTCCGAACTGGTTGTAGTTTTGACGTTCATAAGTGCCTTCTTAGGGCCTAAATTGAATGAAGTGATATTGATTTTGAATTATGATATAAACAACGCAGACGAAGTCGCGGGTATCAGCTAGTAATATATAATTTCCAAGTGTTCTAATACCATGTTCTTCATATATTCAAGAAAATGCGAACTTAGCTTAATTATCTAGAATTTTATTTGGGTTTCCATAAACCCCAGTGTATTCTCAACTCAATTCATATAATGCTCTAATAAGAAATTCATGAATCTCAAACACTTCCAATAATTAGTTCTGAGTGATTTCCTACAGAGAGTAGTGGCAATTATTTATTAATTGTTTCGGCAACCATCGAATTGTAAATGAATTTATATTATCACTGCATATTATACTAATTATACCACAAAAATACAGTCCTTCGCCACGTCTGTCTGTCTGTCTACTCGCGATAAACTCAATAACTTTTAAACATTATTTTGGAAAGAAATTGAGAAGATTTTTAATGTCATAGCTAAATAAAGTTGTACAAAAAAACTTTTAAACATAAAAAAGTAAAACTATGGCAATGAGGTCTGGCGTCAGCGTATTGAAAAAGCCAAGCTCAAGTGTGGGCAAATAAACTTAAAATGTAATATCTATTGCTACACGTGACTAATTAACCAAAAATAAAGTAAAGTAATAAGAGAAAAACGTTACAATATGAAATTGTGATAATATGAATGCGTCTAATTTGTTAATAGAATATAGTTATAAACGGCCTAATGTTTGTTCCTCAAGAATTTGTAGTTTCATTAATTCCTTAAATATAAATTTGTTTTTTGTCTGTAATGGAGGAGTTATATTATTCCAATATTTGACGCTGCAAATTTGAAACTTCCTTCATAGCCTACTGATCTCTGTTTAGGTAGGGATACAGTGTTTCTTATTTTAGATCTTGTGTTCATATTATGAATGTTCCTATACCAGTCAAATTTATAATTAATTTATTAATAGAGGTGTTCCGGTTTTTTACTCCTAACAATAGTGTGCGTGAGACAAGCTAAATGTAAGTATATCCTTGAACACATGTTTAAAATATTTTTGCTATTAATGATCGGAGATATATGCAACCATTTAGGTACATCATAACAGAATCTGATACGTGCGTTTTGAACACGTTGAATTGCTTTTGACGTTGTCTCCACTAATCCAGGCCCGTACATCACATCACAATGGTTCAAAGGAGATAACACATTTTGAAACATTATTCATTGGTGCTCCGTTCTTATTATTCTTAGCGTGATAATATATAACCTTCCTCGATAAATGAGCTATATGAGATTGAAAGAATCTTTCAAATTAAACTAGTAGTTCCTGAGATTACCCCCTACAACGTCACAAAGTCCCAACTATTTATAATATTAGTATAGTATTACAGTAATAATCTATCTTTTTTTTTATTGAAGCACGACAAAGTGACTGCACTATGCCTGAGGCTGATTCCGAAACGCGACGCGCAGAAGCGAGTCACTATGACGGGCTTTTTCGTCATGTACATGGTGGTTGCGACCCAGTCGGGCTATAAAACCCTACCACCCCGCAAAGGCTCTAGACTATAATAGCACACTATTTATGCTGGTCATTAATTAACATTTGCTTCGAAATCGTGCACAAAATATAGGTAACACATGAGTGGTCCTGATTATTTTAATTAGATACCTATTAAAACTAGATTTAATATAACTTAATGTTACCCCAACGTAGGGTATAAAGTAGGTCAATGCGTTGCAGGCGAACGATTTTCTACCTCCAACCTTAGTCACACGGTATATACAAGTGTGTTATGAAAGTAAAATATACATATGCAATGATCTATACTTTCCTTGTCTATTGGAGATAATTAATCGATTTTTCTTTTTTTAATTAGACAACTTCCGTAAATCTAAATAATTGTTAAGTCACTCATTGCCTTTTAAACCGTCATGGTTCATGGAATGTGTTTTTAATCAGCAGTGATGGGATATTATATGGAATATAGACGTATAGACGTTGCTATGGCTCAATTATTACATGTTGAATTGAATAAACCACGTGCACCATAAAATAAACTGGAGTCGAAAAAGAATTTCAAAATTAAAACGTGACGTCATCTATGAGATATCTATAGCAGCCTACAGCTTTCCTTTTTTTTATTGTAGCTCGGCAAAATGACTGCACTATGCCTGATGGTAAGCACAGTGCAATCCAAAAATAATAGCGACCACCGATTGACACACTACCCATCGCCGGTCGCTACTGTCATGCCGGTCTGCAAAAACCTGGATATGCACAGGCTGATCCCGAAATACGACACGCAGAAGCTCTTAATAAACTAATTTGAACCGCCATCTGTTCGAGATTTATGAAACGTACAATTTAAATAATAATCAATATTCACAATCATTTAATTTATAATTAAAAAATACTGAGGCTGAGGCTTTAATCGAAATATAAATTAATCTATCTCTCTGATTACACAAGAATATATAAATGTTGAAAATCGTATAATTATTTCCGACTGATCTATGCATGGAAACATTGAAACATAGATTAATTTTTTGGATATAAAAACCTTATACCAATTTTTGTGATCAGTCTCATTCTTAGCAACCTATTATTATTCATGGAAACGGTTTAATTTATGCGGGTTTGAACATTAATCTTTCAAATACAAAATACTATATACGTTATTTAAAGGTCCCAACTGAATAGAAAATTCAGCTGCAAAATTTCATTTTCATTTATTTGGTTAATTATTGTGCGTGTAAGCGGTTCTTTAATCAGCTTCTTTATAGTTAGGAAATATAAATATACTGTAAGATATAGTGTTATATTAGATAGATAGATAGATGTTATATTAGATATGTTAGATTAGTTAGATATTACAAAGTTGAAGAGATTATTTTTTAAATGATTGAAGTAGGCGTCACTTTACGAAAATCCATAGTTAAATACTATAAATGGTAGTTACTTTACACTTTCGCCTGGAATTGATTGATGGCTACCACGACCACTGCAAAAAAAAGTTTGATTTTATTTACGCTAGGTGTACCTGAAAAAGTTTCTTTTTTATGTCATAGGAGGCAAAAGAACAGACGGGTCACTTAATGTAAGCGATTACTGCCATCCATAGACACTTGCAGTACCAGAAGAGTCGCAAGTTCATTGCCAGTCCGTGTTTAGGAGAAGGGGAGGGGATGAGGGAGGGGCGAGAGGAGGGAAGGTAGTCCTCCTGCGCTCTCACTGATCGAACGGAACGCAACAACGCAAGCACTCTTACTTCACGTCGATTTTCTGTGAGAGGGTGATACTACCCCGGGTGAACCGATCCATTCTTGCTGAACCAGTAATAGCTTCAGCGTGGCTCTACCATATATTTTCCTGATTCCTGATGCTGTGTTCCTTTTCTCAGGGAAAACCGTCAATGAGAGCGCCGGAAGAACACCTCTCACTTCTCTATTACCTCCTCACAGGCTAGCGCACTTGTGACTACACTGGTGTTGCAAGTGTTTATGAGCGATAGTGATCATTTAACATCAGGTGACCCTCCTGTTCGCTTGCCAACTATAATATAAAAAAAAAATTAAATCTTATAAGTTTTAATGTTTGACAACATCCTCATCTGGTATTTAATGAAATTGTATTCTAAGATGTACATGAAACCTAGAGGAGATCTAGTTCTCAAGTACAGCCGCCGGAACACACCAAAAGGCAGTGTATATGCAAAACTTCATTACGGTCGATTGGGTAGTTGAGATGTGTAAGCTTTACAAACAAACTAACAAATTCACTATCGTATTTATTAGTAAGATTAAATAGTTGAGGGAAAACTCAGAGAGAATTATTTAAATCTAATTTTGTAACCTCTATCAGTAGAAAGTATCTATTTGTACAAAATACTTGGTTTGATTAACATCATTCTTAGACTTGTATATTAAATATTACTAGATTTATGAGAAAGTGTATTTGAAATTAATTTGAAACAGCTTAATTTCTAGTACATCAAAGATCTGATTTCAATTTATTTTATGATAAATTGATATGGCTTTATTTCATTACTTTAAGTATATTTCCACAGAACTATTAAACGTCGCAATGAAGCCTAGTTAAAAACAAATTGGCTACTTCGAGATTTTAGACACTTGGGCTGCAACTTTATTAATTTGCTACTCTCTTTTAGGACGTTACACGATGGCCTCCCTTAAGAAACTAATAACCTTTGTGTTTGTTTTGGAAAAACACCAAACTAACCCTCTTACATTTACTTATTTCAAATATAATGTAATTTACATTAAGCATTTATTAATTTTATTATTGGCATTTGATAGTCCAGACTACCACTGTCTTTGTCTTACGATAATTGAAATGTTCTTGCAAGATGGTGGCCTCCATGTTAGAGCTTTCGAGGAGATTTTCGTGGCATCTTAGAATTCATGCTCCGTGGTATTGTTTTTCATGCACTTTAGTTAGACAACATAACTGAACTATATTATGTAAATTTCCAAGAACATTACAAAATATAGAGTTATATAATAAAAGATTAGGAATAAAATATAAAAGTCACAACAATGCAAAATAACATTGCGCCAAGAACTCTAAATTAGTAAATTATGTAAAAATATCATTGATTCTCTCCATTTTTAATAGTCTCGAAAATTCTGCCTAGTTTCCTCCATTTTAATCAAGTTATTTTTGTAGTATCTTATTTGTTATGGTAATATTAGTATTCTGAAAAAAGGCTTATGCAGTCCTTAGTCCTGTATCACTGCGACCAGTAATCTATTGTGATCGTCCCATATTACTAAAGCTCCCCGCTTAGTCCTATAGCATTTATGAACTGCAGGACTTTTTTAGTTGAGAGCATCTGTACCTCATCTGGAAGCAATACGTGCTTTCCTAGAATCCGGTTTCGTGTGGGCTTCAGTGAATCACATTCATGCAAGAGGTGTTTGGGAGTCTCATCCGCACTATCACAAAATCTACACTCTCTTGTGCTCTGGACACCGATGTTGTACAAGTGCTTTTTAAGACAACAGTGTCCAGTGAGTGCTTTTACTAGAACCCGTAATTGATTCCTACCGAGTAATAGGGTCTTACCAGCATATCGCTGGTTGAATGCCCTGATGAGTTCTTTGGAATGGTTTTGTCCTGGCAAGTTATGCCAGAACATTTTGGCTTCTTGATTGTAATGGTTTCTAAGGGTCAAAAGACCTAGGCTTTTGGGTATTCCACAGAATGGTCCAGGACCGACGTGTATTCCCATTGCACCTGGTCTTGCAAGCTCATCAGCGGCTTCATTGCCAGGAATGCCTGCATGCCCCGGAACTCATTGCAGAATTAGTATGTTATTTTGGCCCAGACTTTTGGTAAGTCTTCTAAAAAGTATGTTAAAACAAAAGTATTTTATTTCTTGAAGATTTCAGTTTCAAGTTATTTGTTTAAGAACGCTACTTACCCGTGGATAAATAAACACAATTTTATAATTAAAAAAAAACTCACTATTAGAAGTATTTTCGATTACAGTAGTAATTAATACTCTTGTGGGTTTTACCATATGTTGGCTTTGACGATCAAGATAGAAGTGTCAGCGGTGGCAGAACGAATCCCTTATATCCATACTAATATTATAAAGCTAAAGAGTTTGGAACGAGCAATCTAAGGAACTACTGCTTCGATTAAAAAAAAAATTCAGTGTTACATAATTTATCGAGGAATACTATAAGCTATGGTGCCATCACTGTAACATGATAGGAGCGGAGCATCAATAAAGAATGTTTCAAAATCGTTTTTTTTTTTTCCTTTTGAAAGCTTCCACTGCGTACTAGCGTTAGCCCAAAATAATTATTCCACGTGGACTAAGTCGCGAGCAGAAGCTAGTGTTGTATTAAATGAAGAGTTAACATTTCTAAAATGGATTAAAAATGTATAAACATAGCATTTAAATCGTCAAGCTTTTAACACTTAAAACTAGGAGTTGTAAAGTCGATTTAAATTTAATATAACATAAAATAAAAAGCAGGAGAATTTTGTGAACAAAGAAGAAACTTAAATTATTCCTCTTTTTCAATTTGTAATATGACATTGTAATACCGAAGTTATTTTTCTTGGCAAAGGAGTGATACTTGTGCAGTCTGCGAAACTATTGAAATAAATATAGGAGTTTATTATTAATACAGCACGGTTAAAGCTTTCGGGGTCGAATTCTCGATTCAATCAGACATGAATGATTTTCCGCCTCGCTTATTACTGAATACGCACTGTCAAGCATGCAGCGTGCGAATATTAGGAATTCCTTATTGCATACATGGCTAATACGCTCCAATCAACCTCGAGTGTCCTGATACCTAGATAGCTAATATTATAGCTGATTTTTTTATTGTGAGCAAAGTTATCATATAGTCGTCTGGTGTAGTATATCATTGAAAATCTTTTGTTTACGAGGGCAGATAGCTGTTGTTACTGTCCCGTTTTGCCAGCTAAGCCCTTTTACTTTTTTATTTTATTTCATCTGATACAGGTTTATGGATACTTCCTTATCTTTATACTCCTATCCATTTTTAAAGGCGGGTGATTCCGTATTGGCATATGGGAATTATATTATGCGCTTGAATTATTAATTACAATTTCAGTTAGTTAATACACATGTGTGAATTTGATAGCAGTATTTTTGTTTTTCTATATACTGACTACGTAAATAATTAGCAAGGGAAAATATAATTATAATCAGGTATTATATATTTCATACATAAAGCAATACTCCTACAGATGCCTCGTCTGAAATAAATGGTAGCTACCCACC
The DNA here is from genome assembly GCA_014332785.1 of Antheraea mylitta. NCBI lineage: Eukaryota > Metazoa > Arthropoda > Insecta > Lepidoptera > Saturniidae > Antheraea > Antheraea mylitta. Next base: position 4,646,239 of record JACEII010000017.1, on the reverse strand, counting down.
TCCGGTACCGCTCGTCATATTCAAGACACGAGATCCTAACGCCACATATTAGAGATACGCATTGATACTAGCGCCAAACGCCAACATATAAGAGAGACACATTAACGCGAGCGCCATTTTATTAAAGATACATAAATGATAATTATTATAATAATATAGATTTCAATGAGACAAATAGGAATTGATATTTTTCAGTTATTACTTGCATAACATTAGTTTTATGATAATAATAGGAATTGCTTTGACTTCCATGGTTTGACCTATAAAGGGCTAGATGTCGCTACTCTACACACATAATTGTATGTCTAAACATATTTCAGATACATAAATAACAATGACTTTATATATTATTGATGTACGTAAATAATATTAATTTGTTCGTTAATTATTATCTTTGTTACTTAAAACATGAATTATAAGTAAATGGTAATTGCTTTTAGTTATATAGTTCGTCTTCTAAATTATATAGTTCGGCCTATAAAAGGCAAGATGTCGGTGTTATCTACGCATTCTTTTGTGAAAAGTACTGTAAGGCGTAACTCTGGCCAAATAAAGAGTTAAAGTAACTACTTGGTATTTATTGGGATCCTGACTGCATCGACTATGTGTTATATACACCCTGGTAACATAAAGCAATAGTTTCAATTATTAGCATAATTGGAAGTTAAAAAAGCTATCCTTAATATATCTGTATATTCAGATTATTCAATCAAATTGTACATTCAATTATATACAAAAACTATGTCTATGTAATTTTTAAGAATATAAATAGAAAGATACAATGTAAACAAATACAAGAAATATACAAACAAGGTTAATAAACATCATTGTCACATTCAATACCGCTACACAAACACAGACGCACACAAAGGTTGTCACAACGGTAGCACAAACAAAAGCTTTCCTTTGTGCATCACAAACCGGTGCGGTTAAGTGCAAAATATTTGTTCTGGCATCCAAGACCCGGGGGAACTCAATGCGGTGAAATAAATTGTGAACCTTTTGTGCGAAGCTAAATCTATTGACCCTATGTGTTTTTTACACATTTGTCATGTCGGAAGCGAATGTTAGGTTAGTATGGATCCTTAATTTTTTTTTAAAAATTAAATTAGAAACCGTAAGGCTTTAAATTTTAAAGCATAATTTAGTTTCTTATTCTGTTTGTTACTCCTTTCTGCAGATAGTGGTTTCAAATCTTAGAATAAGCACTATCTTCTAGTGAATCGATTCTTTTTTTTTTCGAAATGACTACGCTATTGATCTAGCTAGGTCTTAACAGCTTCACCGGACAACTAAGGCGAGCATTTAAGTCATTCAGCCGATTTTATTTGACAACTGGCTCAAGGGTGCACGGCACACCTCGGCTTGAATTGTTTCCTGATACATGCAGTTCGCGACATATGGGGGAATCAAACCCCCTCGGTGTTTTTCTTGCACCATTTAGCCAGGTGGGAAGGATTCTGAGCTAACCTGAGCTAAAGTAACTATTCATACATATATGAGTTCTTGAAACATACATCTGTACCAAGCATACATACCTCAACAACTTTTATATATATTTCGTATCGGATAATTTTCTAAACTATTTCAGTTTTATAAGGGAAAAAAATTAAACCCTTCCACTTGTATGTGTAAGTGTGTTGCGTGCACATGTGTGGAAGTGATATGTGTAATGTTGTCGCAGTGATGTAAGATTTTGTATCACTGTATCACGTGAACAGCGCACTAAAGGTTCCACACCGAGGAAACGGACCTAGACTTAAGCCGCTGCTGAGGGAAGCCTAATTTAGTAATGTCAATCGAAACTCCGTTATATTGCACCACAGTAACATGGGTATCATGTATCTTGCCAGAACTCATCTAGGTATATTCTAGCAGGTGCTTTAAATAGTTGTACACAATAATGGAATAAACATCTAAGTAAACTAAGTAAAACATTTTCACATTTTGTTGTAGTCTAAGTTAGTCTTATGCATGCAAAAGGTCTACACTTAAAAACAGTTAGTAAATAAGTTATAATAGATAAGAAAACTCGGGTACAAGACTTAGAACTAAATACATTTGTCCAGTGATTTATTAAAGTATTTGGAATTCGTCCAATCTGATTCGAACAAATAATATCGTGATAGTATTGTCAATTTATGGTCACTTATTGTACTAGTTGCCTCAAGGATTTCATCTAACAAGGAGATAAATAAAGGAGCTTTAATCATATAGAATCCACTGAATAAATAAATATAAAATAACGGATAAGTAAAAATTACACTATGTGATACCCGAACAAGTTTCCGAGTGCGATTTAGTCAGGAATGAATGTTTCTACCTCATTACTCAGTATGCAAAATTCCGAACTTGTATTTTATATGAGACGTACTTTTAAGCATTCCGCGGATTCACCTTGCGAGTGCCGGGTCCATTGGGTTGCAGCGAGAGAAGCTCCGACTAGTTCTCGAGAATTGTGACATGGGTGTAGATTTAAGGGTTCACATCAACACTCATTTTAATTAATCGTGTTTCTCTCCTTGCCGTATAACTCCCGTATGAACCTGCTAACGTAGCTTTAGATGCTCGTTCTAGTAGAACTTGCTGCAATTAGACGACTAGGGTATTAAAGTAGGTTGTAGAGAGATTTTATTGGTATACCTCTCGCTCCCACATCTACGGCATATAGATTAAGTACATAACCGTTATAACCATTGAAACTGTTATAAGATTCCGGAATAAGTGACGAATAATTGCTAAATTTATGTACTTATAATTTTACCAAACGCAATTGTAAGAACCATTAGCATAAAAGAGTGAAAGATGAAAGGGCGTCTAAAGTGCTTTACATAAAGAGTTTTATAAAAATATAATACAAAGCAGCTTTAGATAAATGCAAATGTACAAATATAACTTAAATGTCGCAACACGTTACAATGATACAAAATAAAGAAATCCACAGTTTCCAAGAGCCCGAGCGGCGACTCTCACTTTTCAATTTACGTAGTTCTGACGTCGTAAAACAAACCCTTAGATAATAAAGTTCGCAAACTGATAAAAGATCTGATTTATACCTGTGGCCGGGAAATTCTGCGGTCGAGAAAGTTCGAGACAAACGAAGAATATCTTAGTTCTAATGTTGATCATTCGGTGGATTATTCTGATTACGTCATTGTAAATAATAAACTTTGTTCTATGAATTATGTTGCTTAATATTTTATTTCTAGTCAGTTTAATCCAACATGGCTTAGGATACCTAAATTAAAGATAGCACACGAAAGTTTTTATACATTTTAACAGTCATATTATCTCCATTCCGTTCTGGATGTACACCTCTTCCAGCACGAGGTACTACGTCTAGAGTTTAGAGCATACTGGATCAATTTCAATGATTTTTATTCATCGTAGAAATTAACTTTCCCAAGTAATTTGAGTATTGGTACTTCTGGTCTTATATTGTGAGAATGAGCTCACCGTATTGTGAATATTTAAAGAGATTTTTACAGTCATTAGTGTTCTTGTTGATGAATATGTATATTATTACATTACACTTTATTTTAGTACTATTTTAAAAATGTATCGTTAAAACTATGATATATAGTCTAGTCATATAATCGAATGTTGAATATTGTGGAAAAAAGTAAGGAGATGGACTACGAGACGCAAAATAACTATAAATACTCAGGTGGTAGAGAGGACCGGAGGAAGAAATAAATATTATGTTGAAACTTTCTCTCTCTTCTAACCCCTCTTCGTTTCCTCAAACAGAGGACGACAACGCACTTGTGACTCCTCTAGGGTTACTAGTGTCTATAGACGGCAGTGATCGCCTAACAACAGGTGACCCGCCTGTTCGTTTGCCTCCTATATGATATAAAAAAAAATTAATTAGATTTATCAACTTAACCATGATTTTTTTTATTTGAGCATTAAAATTTTGCTAAATAACATTTCATCAAATGATGTTCATATTTCTCTGCAATTTCGGTGGCAATAAGCATTGTATAAGTAATAATTAAAGGTCGTAGAACCTGTCCATATTCCGCCTACCGAAGCAACACTAACACACTTTTTTTTTTATCAAAACAGCAACAGCTTTAATGCTGGTTTCCGGGTTAAAGAGGATAGTTGTCTACACGTTGTCACACTCGAGATAGTTTGATTCCGCCGTCAAAAGGAGCAACTTTGCTTCTGTTAAAACTTCGGTCTTTAAAAATATGGGTATAAATAACTATAATATGCCAGGCCTGTTTAATATCAACTACTTCGCTAACTTTGTTGATACGTCATATCATAAAAAAGAATAGTCGCTGAGTTAAAAGGTTTTGAAAGCCTGAAAAAATTATGCCCACTCTCTTTCTTCATGCTAGGTAAAATGGAGAACAATTACAATGCTTTTCACCTTAGAATAATAACGCATAGAAAGATAGTTCGGTACTTGCGATTACAAAAGTGAAGCAAAAAATTGTACTAGGATGCAAGCGATTACACGAGTATACACGCACACCACGACAAAATCGGGTTGCCACTAAAATGTAGCTTGCCCAATACCGTGGAAAATGAACTGCATCATTTGTGTATAAACCGTCGTGTGCTCTTTTTTACATTTAATGTTTTTGCTTACTTACCCCCGTCTTCTAGTCGTCACTTCAGCCTCAACTCAACACTTAAGAAAACAATAGAGATGTTTTATACTTAACATACAATTCAACAATGTATTCGAAGTCGAAGAAACGACTAAGTTACGGGTGTTGTAGTTAATTCTTTTATTTATTCTACTATGGTTTTTTCTATAAAATAAAGCAGCTACTCTATAGTTAAATCCTTATATGTTATACAGATTATTTAGACGCCAACTCTTAACGAATACATTTTCAAGTATGCAAAATATGTAAACTACATAATGTATACGTACCTTACCTATTTAACACATATTTGAATATCTTTCTTTTATAAAAAAAATATATTATAGCATCACTAAAGTGGATTGGAGATTTATTAAAATGAAGAAATAATTTCCTTATCTGGCAACACTGAGCGTTTACAAAAGATGGAATAAAACTATTGTTTTTAGTAAGATTAATAGTGGAAATACTACAGTATGTTACTAGTTTACCTGTTAAAAGTGATATTAACACACTTCTTATGTTCTTCAGAGGTGTTGTGACATCATTTAATTGCAGAAACCGTCATAATTATTTATTTTCTAAGAAATGTGTTCGGATCACAGTGACCTTGTACACAACAGAGCAGGCGGGCGTAGGGAGCCATTTCTGGCTCCAATTTAGTTGCCTCAAATTTTAAGTGCGGACTTGGTTTCTATGCGTTATTATTCTAAGCTTTTCACATTACTTTTTTGCTTAAAATTAACTAGGAGTAGGAAATTATCAACTTTAGTGATTTCAGTCTCAAATTTAAGTTTTCAGAAGTCAGATAAGGATGTAAAGACTTTCAACTCCATTACATTAAATTAGAAATCGAGTGTCTCTGCCAAGATTATACTTGCGGAAACAGCCGTTCGAACGCTACTGACAAACAAGATTAGCGTTGATTTATACCGACGACTTATTTCTGATATCAACTTTCTACCTAATGTAAACAACAGCTGAACGGTTATTCAGGAATAACAAAGTAAGGGGTCTCTCATTCGGTGTACTCATTATGTTGTTGTTTACCAAAAACATTTCCACACTAATCTGTACGACGATAATATTTTTTAAATCTATACGATTAGAGTTCTATCAATTTATACATTGAATGTGAATTCATTGCTAATAGCTTTAAATATAGGCTTGATTTTTATCATGTGAATTTTGAAACGTTTTCTTAAGCAAACCGATAATTATAATTTAGATATATGGGATACCAGAATTGTCACTTCAATTATGAGAAGCTTACTAATATACTATTAATTATATCTCGATACATGTAGAGCTCATGCATCTCACGGACCCGATGTATTGTCTAGATTGTTAATTTACGTAGAGACCGGTAAGGATTTTTATCGGTCTCATTCGAGACAAATATCGAATAGAATGTAATTACTGCGCTTCTGTTATCACGATGGCGGTCGATGTACCAACATTGCTTATAATAGGATCACCTATATGCTCGTGTTTAAAATTATCCATTCAGATTGTTTACGAAAATTTTGTCGACCAGACATTTTGTTTTTGACGAACACGAACACGAAGATTAAATTACAAGAAGACAAGGAACACACAAGAACTTAGTTTAATTTCTCTTAGAGTAGGAGAAAATTCGACGAGAAATAGATGATAACATCTAGACAGGGTAGGCTTTTTTATATATTGCAAAGTATTATATATTAACAGTTGCTTATTTTATGAATTCTTCCTTTTTTATATTTTCTCTTGCTATTCAGTTTATGCAATAAATTTTATTCCCTCATTCCTCGCTAGTTTGCTAAGAACAGAACACAAACTCGCAGTTAATTGCCAACGCAACCACCAAACACGCTATTTTTTATTTGATGTTCTCAAAGTTATTAATGTTCACTATCTTAGAGGCTTAACATCTAAGTTTTTTTTTTTTATCGAAGCGCGACAGAGTGACTGCACTATGCCTGATGTTAAGCATAGTACAATCTAAAAACATCGGCAACTACAGAGAGACAGATTATCCATCGCCGGTAGCCGCTGTCATGCCGGCCATAATGACGAGAGTCACCCGGTACTGGATATGCACAGGCTGATCCCGAAACGCGACGCGCAGAAGCGAGTCACTATGATGGGCTTTTTCGCTATATGCATGGTGGTTGCGACCCAGTCGGGCTGTAAAACCCTACCACCCCGCTTTCGCCATTGCCGCGTTCGTTATTCAGCAGGGTGCACCACGTGCAGGTGAGGTTGGCTTGGGTGTCTCAAGTCTTAAGATGTTACTTGACACCCCTTACACCCCTAAATAAGTAAAATAAATCTAATCAAATTTGTCATAAAAAGAAATAACCAGCATAATGACGATTGTAGAAACCGTATAAATTCCATTTTATACGGCCATATACAAAACTTCTTTAACTATTTCCATAGAAGGGACCAATAAAGAGATTCTGATTGGTGTTTATGTATTTAGAGTTCACTGATATATAAAGATATTTTATAATAAAAAATATGATATAATGTTAAAATCTTTTACATTCATTACAATAAAAACTTCCAGGAAAAATGATACGCAAGTTTGTAAGAGATCGTTGACTTATTCCAACAAAGGATTACCAATAAGCTACTTTTATATTGTTATGAAAGTTACTTCAAGTATTCAAGTATATACATGAAATTTCAAATTTATTGCACATGCTCTAAGGCTCAAACTCAACTGCCTGATTCCCGACTCAATAGCCATTTAGTTTGTATTGAGGTCCACAACAAAATGTTATATTAATTTAATCATTATATAGGATATCTTGCTTTAAAAATCGTGAAAATATGAAATTTATTAATAGCGCTGCTATTTTTAATTTTACTTATCTGTTTTTTTAGGTATTTGATCAGTATTTCTTCCTTAAAATCAATTTTTAGCTTATATTAAAATTAAATACAAAAGTCTTGTAACATTTCTATTAATGACACATTTCAACAAGATATTAACGTAATTGTTTGTTGCATTATCAATTATAATATATCCGTACATTTACAGACGATACGTTACTGCTTATGTAAAATATTATTTCACATTTTATATTTAGTACACGAAAAATGTACTATATATAACAAGCATAACTATTATTATGATAGGTCTTTTACCTATGAAATTGCCATTCTGCAGTACTGGCCATTTCAAATCAAAATAATTTTATGTTTGGCTAAGAATTCTAATTTCAAATTAATTTTATTTTAATAACATGGAACTCTTTTTCCAAAAGTAGTCATTTGTTTATTGATTAATGTTACATTTTCATCGCATTTCAATCTTTTTTGCCATCATGGATACGTTAAAAATTCGAGTAATAATGGAATATGAGTACCGTCGTGGCAGCTACGCGGCACAAGCAGCACGCAACATCAATGACGTTTACGGAGCTAACACTACAAACCAAGGCACCACCTGTTGTTGGTTTGCTTGCTTCCGTTCTGGGAATTTTGACCTGAAAAATGAACCTCGCGGTCGTCCGAACACTTTGGTCGACAATGACGAATTAAAGGCGATTGTGGAAGCTGATAATACATAATCTACGGCTAAATTAGCAGCAGCTTTCGACGTTAGCGTCGAAACAATATTGGTCAATTTGCGTCAAATTGGCAAGGTAAAAAAGCTTGACAAATGGGTGTCCTACGAACTCAATGATCGCCAGCGCGAAGTATGCGTCGAGACGTGCCTTGCACTGCTCAACAGACACACAAATGAAGGAATTTTGAACCGCATTGTTACCTGCGATGAAAAATAGATTTTGTTTGATAACCGCAAGCACTCAGCAAGTTGGTTGGATCCTGGTTCAGCACCTAAACAATGCCCTAAACGAAAACTTACCCCTAGAAAAATTATGGTCACTGTTTGGTGGTCTAGCGCCGGTGTGATTCATCACAGCTTCTTACCAAACGGGGTGACCATTACTGCAGATGTGTACTGTGAAGAACTGAACACAATGATGGAAAAGCTGGTACATCTCCAAACAGCATTGGTCAATCGTTCGTCTCCACTACTCTTGCACGACAACGCGCGGCCTCATGCTGCACAGCAGACGGTCTCCAAGTTGCAAGAACTGGAGTTGGAAGTTCTCCGTCATCCGCCCAACTCACCAGACCTTGCGCCTACAGACTACTACTTTTTCAGAATTTGGATAACTCCTTGACGGGAAAAAAATTCAATACCCGAGAGGCAGTGCAAAATGCCTTTCAAGAATTAGTTGCCTGATTTATTTAAGAAGAGCATCAAGAAACTGCCACTTCGTTAGCAAAGATGCATTGATTGCATGGGTGATTACTTCGATTAATACAAATAAAAAATACATGAAAAAAAATCGTTTAAATTTTTTCATACAAAACGGCAATTTCATAGGTAAAGACCTAATAATAGCCATATCATCATCATCATTACCCTTATCCCAATTAAGTAGGGTCGGCACAACATGTTTTTTTTCCATTTTCTACTGTCCTCATCTCAGTATTCACACTTTTTAAGGACATATCGTTTTTCGCACAGTCCATCCATACCTTTTTCGGTCTTCCTTTACTTCGTATATATGTCCAATATTATACTCAACACTTTTATAGTTATTATATATTTCAGCTCTCCTTATGACATTCCCATACCATGCTAACCTATTACTCCTCAACTTCTATGTCACTGGTGATATTTCCAAACTGACTCTGCCTTTTATTATAATAGTAAGTTAACAAAAATAAAACGTAATATTATATATTCTAATAATGAGTTAATTATCAACGAAAACTTCGGGAAATATTTGAAAAACTCTGTACAAAATAATTCACTACATAACACAACGCGGCCTACGGAAAACGGGGACTTAATCAATTTCCTTGTAACAGCAATCTCTCTATAGATGTTTCCTTTGAATATTGCCAAGGATGAAGAATACTGGGACGCAGGATTTAATTATTTTACACACAGCTACGTTTTACATTGACGACTTAAGCACTTTTAGGTTTAGTAAAGTACTGTTCCATTGAGGCTCGGTGTATGACTATGACTTTTTTATGCAGAATTTATCGTAAATGGTTTTCGATTTCTTAATTTTTGAATTCAATCAACCCTTTGCTGTTCTTCTTTATGGCCAACAAACTATTTGTTTCTTTACTGGATTCGTCACCTCTGCAAGCATAGATCTTTTTTACTAAGCCGTTTGTTTTATTAAATATGTTCTGCAGATTATGTAAGGAAGGGAATAAGAATAAAAAATGGTGAACTCATACTTCTTCGAATAAAATAACTGCAAATTCGACAATGATTCTCCTCATATTTTGATGAAGAAAAAGATGACGACGATACTCAACTCATGATCTTTGGACAATCTATTGATCCAACTGAACGCATAATGCTGTATACTGGTAAAGATAGTAACAACAGCTAAGAGTTCTATAAAATTCAAAGCAATAAATATATATCTATTATAAGTCAGAGTGAGAAGGGAAACAAAGAATTTTTTACACACTTGCTTTACGATTTTGGAGTTATATAATAATATAGTGACTACACACCGTACACGGCGCAAAAGGATTCGTTCATCCAAGACAATATAATTTCATATATGCACCATTAAATATTTACTCATTGTAAGATAAAAATTATTTTGAGAATTTAAAATAAATTAAGCAAATGCCCTCTATTCCAAAAAACACATACTGTATCGTGTTAAGGTAGTATCAAATAAAACCAAGAATATAATTTTTCTTAAATTAAAACATTTCGTATTCTTGGACGATAGCTTTTGTATTATACTAGCTTGAATAAATTCTGTGTTTTAACTCAAGAAAATGTAATTCTTAGTCCGATTAATTGTACTTTTGATTTAAGGACATAGTGCTTAAACTTATACAAAACCTGACTATAGTCAGGTTAAAACACACCTAGAGCATTTCTATATTAAACCTAAAAGCTTTTCAGGCAGTTGTTATTTTCTTTGAAAGATCTGTCAACTGCACAAAATATAAAAGCAAAAAAATGTGTTAGCGTAGAATTTTATTCACATTATTTTGTTGAAAAACTACAAACAAGTTACAAAGTTGTTGGGCAACTCTTGTATTCAGCATTCGTGAGCCAATTTAGAGTTTACTTGAATATAACACGATTATTTTCTTTAAGTTTATTTAATCTTTGTAACTTGTTTTTCTTCTTTATTCTTCTTTTCTTCGAAACAGTATTTTTTTCATAAATTCATCTGATATTGTGCGATTCAAAAAATTTAATATTAAACACAGCCAAGTTGTTATATAATTCAATGTTTACTTATAACCTTTGCGACACATCGGCCACCTGAAGCACAAGGCAATAAATAATACGAGGAATTGGGGACTCGTCCCCACCGTGAGATCGAAGACCTACCGCATATGTTGTATCCAGATTTGAGGACACTATTTGAACAGCCTTCGAGTAGTAATCAATTTCTTAAATTAGGTCATAGATTAGGTTTTAATACGTATAGTTTAGGTACAATTGTCTCTCATTTCGAGCTGTAGACACCTTTTAATTTTAGAGTTAATATAAGTTAAATTGTAATTTTTAATACTAAAACATTTTATAAAAGAGCTTTTTTTTTATCCCGCAGACGCGCTCTACTTAATTAAATTGTAAACATTTTATAGTATTTTTATTTAAGATAATTTATTTATTTCAAAGAACTCCAAAGCTAAACATTAATTAAAACACAAAAAACGATACATAAATACATCTATTATTATTTTATAGCTAACCCAAACTTTTGTATGTAACCTAAATATAATATCAAATTGTCTATGAAATTACTAAATTGCTTGTTAAGTGAAATAAATTGGGAAAAACACTTAAATAAAAACAACTATTAATAGTGACATACAATTACATATAGTACAATAATAATTTTCTTCGGGAACTTAGTCTGTCATGTAGTGGATTTTATATTTTATTCATAATCTTGTGCTCTTGGACTCTATATTTGTAAGTTTGGTGGTGGTTTATGTAATATAGTTACTTTATTGTGCTTAAGTGAAATGAATGGAAAATAATACCATGGAGCATGAAATTTTGAGATGCCACAAAAACTCCCTGGAAGGTTCTAACAAGGGATCCACCACCATCTTGTTAGAATATTGACTCACACGCCGCTTAATATTGAAGTGATTGCACGACGCTTGTAATATTATTGACTACGTGACAATGGCAGTAATAATCTAAAAGATTGATTGCCAAAAATAAAGTTAAAAAAAGCAGTATAAACTAAATTAATAATATCAAATATGAATACATCGCTACAGAATAAATATCGTGTTCATCTATAATTGCTTGGCACATAATACTGTTTTATGAAACCGATCTTGTTTTTATTATTTTATATAAATTAATAACAATGGTTAATTTAATTGGAGTTTCTGTTTACATTTCAAATTGTATTACATAAATAGAAAACCATTATTAAAATGAAAAAAAAAATCGTCCCGACAATAAAGGTTTTTGAAGTGAAAACCTTCCATGTGGAGCAAAATAAAACAAAACTGTATGGATCTGACAGAGTAATTAGATTCCAGAGCAGTGTGTCCGACAAACCGGACACTCCGGTACCGGAAAAAAAATTAAAACCGACGTACTGCGTTAGCCGTAGTGGCTTTGTAACTTTAAAACTAGCCGCTTAATCTGAAGCGATGGTTACGTGACGAAGGGTAACAACTTGGGATAATTTCATTGTTAAGGTTTTTTGTTAACATTTCTTTATTTTGTTATTTTACACCAGCAATATCTAAGGAATTATTGTAGTTTTAACAACCCCAAAAGGATAAAAAATTAAGAATAAATTTTCAGTACTCATCTACATGAAAATTACTGCTTTCAAAATTTCATTGACTCTCAGAGTAACTAAGAACTAAACACTAAATGAATTGCTTAACCTATCTATACTAATATTATAAAGCTGAAGAGTTTGTTCGTTTGTTTGTTTAATTGAACGCGCTAATCTCAAGAAGTACCGGTCCGATTTAAAAGTTTCTTTTAGTGTTAAATAGCTCATTTAACGAGGATGCCTATAGGCTATATATCATCACGTTAAAACTAATAGGAGCGGAGCACTAATGAAGAATATCTTAAAATCGGGGTATTTTCAGAGCATGCGCTGCGTGTCAGTGTCAGTATTATATGCGTTGCCATGGTAACAAGATAACATTCTATCGGAAATATTATCCGGCTTTATTTTGTGTTCCTATTCAAAAGTTTATTCTACGTTATTTTTAATTCCAATTTTTGATTATACTTAGTACGTTGCCATCGCTAACATTTTTAAAGTCTATTTTGTGCTGCTGTTCTAAAAGGTTAGTAGTAATAATATTCGTCCAATAAGATAGGCGAAGGAATTAATCCATACTGCCAATTCTGGAGTTGTCAATATAGGTAGTTCTTATGTTTTTTCTACCCAGTTTTCTTTTATGTCTAAGTTCATGTAAGCGCCAAATCTTCTATATAATATTTCGTAATTTTTTATCTTCTTAATTTTCAACAACCCAGAATTTATGCTCCGTGGTATTATTTTTCATTCATTTCACTTATGCACAAGAAACGAACCATATTACATAAAAACACACAATTTCACATAATATAGAGTCAAGTAACACAAGATTATGAATAAAATATAAAATCCACTGCATCAAAGACTGAAATCCTACCAAAAACTCCTCAAAAAGTTTATTGTACGTTAGTTTTGTTCCCAATTTTTGATTTGTGATATATTACGTATTATAAAAATAGTGTGTATTTAATATGAAAATAAACACTTTTTGGTGAATACATATATATCTGTGGTGCTCCAAATATCAACATTTTTTTTATTCTGTCGATATGTCTGTTTGTTTATTTGTTCCAAGTAATCTCCAAAACGGCTGGACCTATTTGTACTTTTTTTTTAGAAATGATTACGCTATTGACCTAGCAAGGTCTTAACAGCTTCACCGGACTACAAATAATATTTGAACGGGAATTTTACAGACAAATAACTAACTTATTAGCCGTTTTATTTTAAGCTAGCAGGTTCAGCAGACGTTGCCCGCCCTGATAATAAGACAAACTATACCTAAACCTTGCTCAAGAATCATTTTATATATTAGTGAATACGGCATGAAGATGCGTTCTGTAGTTTTTGAGCTTATCGCGAACAGACATATAGAGAGACGTGGCAGAGGACTTTGTTTTATACTATGTAGTGATGAACTGTTATCCGTGCATCCGCCTGTGTAGAATTGATTCAAAATATGTTATTCACTGTAAACATGCGCGTGAGATGTGCGCTGTCGTGGACTCCAAGAATAAATATAATTGAAAGTCAAATGTTTATATGAGATTTAAATTATAGCAACGTATATCAATAACCTAATTATATCGACAATATGGGCATATTATATCTAGATAATAAATGATTTAAAACATGTTCGATAATGTATAGCTTAATATTTTTAATACTTTCTAATATAGTGTAACTGAGCATTGAGGATGGTATATAGTAGTTTAAAGTTTCAGGTATGTAGCTGATGATAAATCCCATCACATTCGACACACTTAGTATTCACATTTGTAAGGTACATGTTACCTGTTACAGTATATGATGTGCGTGTCGTACTTGCAAATATTTTTGAGAGAGTATTTCTGTAATTTACACATGTAATCATAATTTTACATTTATTTAATATCTTTAAAAAACGCGTGCGAAGTCGCGGGTAACAGCTAGTAGTTTTATATAATTAAGTATTATAAAATAAAATCCTTTGGCACATCTGTTTGTCTGTTCGCGATAAATTCCAGATCTACTGAAAGGATTTTAATGCGGTTAGCACCTGTAGATAAAGTGATTTATGAGGCTAGGTATATAATTTGGCAGGGTTTTTTTTTATTAGGGTGGAACAACGTCCACTGGGTCCGCTATTGAAGATGTATTTATTTGCTTTTCTATTATAGTCGCCATGAAGGAACTCTACTTGCAGAGAGTTGCATTAGCTTGCGAAGACGTTGAAATCACAATGGTTTGCATATTGACAAGCCTTTTTTCAATTCACGCTGAGCCAACAACAACCCTTAAGGAATTATAAATAAAAACCTACATTTGAAACAGCTTTTTTAAAATACTTGCGGAGACTTGTTTTAGTTTGTGAAGACTTTGAAATCACGAAGGTTTGCATACTGATAGGATATTTATTTTAACTTAGCTAATATAAATCCTATGGTAAAAATATGCCACCAAACAGTTATAAACGTGTTCTGAGAACTTCTCTTGAAAGCCAGTCCCAGCCTAGTCATACTTAACTTAAACAATAGTACCTGGATGACCGAGCCTATATATATACGTTTTCCTCACAAAATTAGCATTTTTTACCAAAAAAAAATATAAAAAATATATCTCTTTTGTTGTCACTCGAATTCGAACTGGGGTTAGATGGATATTCGAAGCAACCGATTTCCATCTCAACTATTTTTGTTTTGACAGCGGCGGCGAAATTTACCTTTATATTATAGCTATATTTTTTCATTGCCTGAAAAATTCTGATAAAAAGTTTTCTATGAATGAAATCTAGCTAGATCGATTTATGGTCCCCGAAACTACGTACATACTAAGTTTCACGGAAATAGATGACGCCGTTTCCGAGATCCAGAATGAGTCTTCTAAAATTCCCAACTCGCCAGGTATCATAAGTGGGAATGCCAGATATATCCTGACAAAACAAATAGGCGTGCTTCTCACAACCTTTAGCCGAATGCACAGAAACTATTTCTGCAATTTTCTGCCCTATATTAATAGGAAGCTGAATTAACCCTGAGTATTATTCGGCCTGTTTTATTATTATTAAGGGCTAGGCTACATTATAATGAAAGAGTCAGATTCTTGTGGTCGTGTCGTGGTTATACAAATTCGTATTTCGAAAGCCTGCAGTGTATTAAAGCAAAACCGCACATGTACGACGTCGGATAACATGACACCCTGCGACTCTATTACTCACAACACGTTGAATTTATGAACCGTGTTACGTACTGCCTTGAGTTATTGGAAACGTGATGTTAATGCTGATATATGTTGCGTCTATCCTAGTTCCTCTGTACCATGATATCTGAGATATATTGTGGTTTTATTATTGAACTACTAATTTCACAGTATACCAATGAATTGTAATAAATAATATATTTTTATATATATATAATTCTTCTGTTCGTGTATACGCACGTGAATGAACTCCTGTTTAACAATTAGACAGAGTTTGATGTTTTTTTTGTTTGTCTTTTTATTTGTTACAATTTCATGTTTGTACTCCGCTCTGATCATCATAAAATTTTGCTTATATATATACATATATATATATTTATATCAAAGGGTGTAAACGAACTGGTGGGTCACGTGATTTTAAATTATCACCTCCGTCCATAGACACTAGCGACAACAGGGAAGTCGCAAATGCGTTGCCAGCCTGTATATGTGAGAGAGGGAAGGGAAGGAAAGGGAAAGAAGGAAAAAGGAAGGGAGGTGGGCCTCCGGCGCTCTCACTGACCGAACGAAACACAACAATGCAAGCACTGTTATTTCACGTCGGTTTTCTATGAGAGGGGTGGTACTACCCTGGACGAGCCGACCCATTCATGCTGAAACCAGTAATAGCTTCAGCGTAGCTCTAACACCTACACTTATCAGGGTACAAAAATTGACACAGCTTCCTCTCAGAATACTTACTTGTTCCCGAAGCCACCAGCCAATATTATAAAACTATATATAATATCGCTATGAAAGCCATTATTCCTAAATAATTATGATAGTAAATGAATTGTTCTAATCGTTATAATAAATATGTCATTGTCGAAGGTCTAATGTCGGTCATTCGGTCACTCAATATTATGTACTCTAAATTTTATAAAGCAGATGGGTTGTCCCGAGTTTTATATTTATTCTGTTTCATATTTTTTATTAAATGGTATTTAGTATTTTAACGAATATTTTCTAAATTTGTTGAAGTGAAACTTCTTATGGGGGGTGGCTTTGAAATTCTGACCCACAAGTTTTTGTGTGGCGAAAAGTAATGGAGGCAAACACTGTGTCGAGCAGAATGAGACACGCGCTTTTATCGCTTTCTTTCTTTTTTGTTGTCCGTCGTTGTTGTTGTTGTGTATACCCCATCAGGTGGCGATAGATCTAAAGATGAGTCAGGGGGGGCCACCTTCCCATTGCACAAGTCTGGTGGACGGAAGAGAGGCGTTTTATATCGCTGGGCCACCCGCTAGGGCAGCACGATGAAGTCAGTAGAGATTTCGTGTCGTTTTAGTCCATGCGAGTCGGACATAACCCACTCACTCTCTCTCCCAGGAGGAGATAACCGAACACAAGCTGTACAATTCAAAGTGACTGATGAATAATTAAAATATTTCCCCGCAATACAAAAGTTTCACTTCTATCGTATATATTTACGACACCCTGTTTTTTCTAATATAAGTAATTTCTAATGATGAATTATCTTTCATTGATAATAGATAAAGCAAATATTCATTATCTTTCCTTTAGCCATCACAAGTGAAAAGCTATCATTTGTTCTTATTGATGAATTAACAACTATGTGCAAGTCGCCGGTGTTAAAATAAAATTGAATAACAATAGATTACACTCTGTCGCCATCTAGTGACGAATTCCAATAACATTAATTAAAAAAAAAACTTAGGTGTGCCAATATTTATATTGTGTTCATTATTCTCAAATATAGACTTCAATCTCTTATATAGAGTATATACCGTTTATATGTTTATTTAATTGATTATGTATAAAATAATCCCAGTTTCGTGTGACGCTTGTGTTTCCATTTGTTTATAAAAACAAATGAATAAAGCCACTAAAAGCTCTTTACATTAAACTTTCGGACATCCCAAAAGGCATTAGCGTCGAAATTAAAAAAAGAATGTTGACAAAACGCAATTAGGTGGGGGGAAGGGGGGAACATTATAGGCCGGTCCGTCAGTAGCCGACTAATAACAATCATCAATCACGTTGTTGTTTCTAGCCAACAGGAGGACCGCAGTTCTGTTGTTTTTTAAAAAGAAATTTTAAGGCGGCCATTTTTGTATTCGATACACAGTGCCGTGAACGATGTGCAATATTTTGAAGTGAAAACTTTTTTAGGTGTGCTGAGTGATATATATATTTTTTTTTTTTTGGAGGAAATAAATTTATAATTTCGCGTCATGGCATGCAAGTAAGCGTGGCTGATCGTATTGCATGGTTTGCGTCAGAATAGCAACGCGTAGTATAAGAACCTGTGTATAATATTGATATTTTGTATTGAGATTGTGCACATTATGTTTAATAAAAATTAATAAATTGTATAAGAGAGTATATAATCATTATTCCGAGTGCCAATAGACGTGAAAAAGACAGTAATGATAATAATTCCAATTTACAAATTATGACATTTAAATGATTCACACTATAATCAAATTGAAAATTCAAAAGAGAGTGTTTGGGCCGATTCACCGATGTATTCTCAAACACCAATCACGGGTAATAGGCATCTCAACGCCTTCAACAGTCTGCCGCACGGTGTCATACGGGAGGCGCTCCGATATTTCGGAGTGCCCCCGTACCTGCGGCAGCTCTTGGAGGCGTACCTCGAGGGTAGGGAGGTCGCCTACGTGGACGGCGACGGGCGTATGATCCGGCGGGCGACGCAGAGGGGAGTTCCACAGGGGTCAGTGTTGGGGCCACTCCTGTGGAACATGGGCTACGACTGGGTGCTCCGTGGCGCACTCCCGTATGGAGCGCGCCTCATTTGTTACGCGGATGACACCCTAGTCGTAGCCCGGGGGGGGGGGGGGGGACTGGAAGGAGGTGGAGCGCCTGGCCACGATGGCCACAACCCTCGTGATCAGGCGAATAAGGAGATTGGGCCTCAAGGTGGCCCTCGAGAAGACCGAGGCCATACTTTTTCATGGGCCTCGGCGGGGACCACCTCCTGGGGCCCACATAATGGTGGAGGGCGCCCGTATCAGGATGGGGACCCAAATGAAGTACTTGGGCCTCACCTTGGACGGGCGCTGGCGGTTCGAGCCCCATTTTGCGGGGCTCGGGCCGCGAATTGCTGGGGCAGCGGCGGCACTCGGCCGGTTGCTTCCCAATATTGGAGGGCCGGGTGCCGGGTGCCGTCGACTCTTCATGGGAGTCGTGCGGGCAATGACCGCCTACGGAGCACCGGTCTGGGCAGACGCCCTCGGTGCCGGCAACGTGCGCGTGCTGCGTAATGCGCAGCGCACAGTGACACTGAGGGCGATCCGGGCGTACCGCACGGTGTCTTCTGCGGCGGCCTTCACGCTCGCCGGCTCCCTTCCCTGGGAGCTGGAGGCAGGAGTTCTCGCCACCGTGTACGAATTCACGGCGGCGAGGAAATGCAGTGGAGAGCCTCCGGCTCCCAGGGAGATAGAGGTTAAAAGGAGGGAGGTACGGGAGGGGGCGATAGAGAGGTGGATGGAGGACCTGGCGGACGCGCGCTTCGGGACGTATACCGTCGACGCCGTCCGCCCGGTCCTGCGAGAATGGATAGGGAGGAGTTGGGGCTCCCTGACGTTCAGGTTGGTGCAGGTACTGACCGGGCACGGCTGTTTCGGGTGGTACCTGCACCGGATCGCCCGCAGGGAGCCGACCGCCGCCTGTCACGAGTGCGGCGCTGAGGAAGACACCGCGCAGCACACGCTTTCTGAGTGTGTTGCGTGGGAGGGACAGCGCCGCACTCTGGCGGCGGCGGTAGGGGGGAATTTGTCGCTGCCGGGTGTGGTCTCCGCCATGCTCGGCAGCGAACAGGCGTGGCGAGCAATGGCCTCCTTTTGCGAAGAGGTCATCTCGCAAAAGGAGACGGCGGAGAGGGCCCGCGAGGTAGATCCTCTAAGTGGCCGTCTCCGCCAACAGAGGACCGGCAGGAGGAGGCGGCGTTTTGCCCAACTCCTCCTGCCACCGTAGCCGGACCTGAGGGGATGCAGCCGGGGGGCTCTTCCCTTCATTGCACAGGTCCGGTGGACGAGGGAGGCAGCTGGTGTGTACCCAGTCTGCCTCTCTATAGGTAGGAGCCCGGCGTCTACCTTCCGCCGGGCGGACCGTTGGGGCGGCTCTACAAGGTTGATTAGCTAGAACGATCCCTTGCCGCCCCAACAACACGGTCTGACGGTACACCGTGGGGTTTTAGTCCGTGCAAGTCAGACATAACCCACCCTCTCCCCCGGGAGGGTGGGTATCCATAAGGGATTTCCCCACGTAATAAAAAAAAAATAAAAAAAAAAAAAAGGTAATAGGCATCTCACTTCCAATCAGTGTGCTTAAATTATTAGCGCTGCACTGCCAACATAACAAAATTATAATACGGCAGTTAGTTACTGTTTGCTCGACATTGGTACTACTAAGACATTAAATTTCGCTCGTTACTGTGTTGATTGTTGTTTTCATACAACATATGTTCCATAATTGTTATACAAATAATTGTACATTGAGTTGCCGCACGGTTCGTGTTATTGAACGTTTATGTACGGACATACGGAGTGTATAGTGACGTGCTGAACAATATTAAATGGCTGATACATTCATATGTGTCTCGTGGATGGCGCTACGACGGATACGTGCTCGAGCTTCACGGTCTGGGCCTTAGATCATCATCAGGTTAGTGGGTTTGTTCTTTGCCCTGTTATTGGTGAGAGAGGATCCAGCGGTGTAAGACTCGTTGCCACCGGTAATTTGCTGCTTACCCTACTAGACCATAGTATCGTCGTCATAGCGGTCGAAATATTTATTATTTTCGAAATCGCCGCTACAGAGAGCACAGCTTAAATTCCACTATTTCTACTTTTACTTCTGTCAGCTTTTTTTTTACTGTCGTATTCTTACTAACATTATAAATGCAAATATTAGTTTATACCAACGATCATGACAATTCATACAAGTTGTAAGGAATGCTGTAAAGGAAATAGGTTACCTGTCATCTAAAAGAAATTCACTTTTTACCGACGAATAAATCAAATATACATTAACGCATCCAAAGCACATATGGACCTATAATTGAAAAAAAGTTGGAATCCTGATCGTGGGATTAATGGCAGTTATAAGCACCCTAGCAGGATTTTTTTGGTATAATAAGACATGAAAACTGTGTTGGATGGTATCGACACCATATACCAAGTGCAATGCTTACCATAGTTACAGGCATAGGGGTATCGCATTCCGGGATTGAGTGTTGTTATATCCAATAACCAAAAGGGGTGTCAGGAATTACCCAAATAAGTTGTGATTAACACACGGTTATAGACTATGATGATCACAGATATATTTTTCAATTTCTCGTGTTTTTGGATGAGCCATTTTATATTGAACTGAAAAGAGGCTTAACAACGGGGACTGGTTATAGATCGCCAATTACTTGACGGTCGTCATTTTTTTTAATTTCTTCTTACCACCAAATACACAACAACACTTTGTCGTAGTCTTATAAAAAAAGTAGATACGTTACCTTTGATCGTATGACCTAGTAAAAGCTAATAATTGAGTTGATGGATAGAGATAGGTAATATATTTCATTTTAAGTCAATTAATACCTTGTCATAAAGTTGTGGAATGGTGATATCATTCCATGATAGTTAGGCTTTGTCTAATTCAAGTACCTATATGTATGCTCTGGCAGCTACACCTAAGAGCCAGTTCCCCTCTAAGTTTATCGCGTATTTATGTTCGACCATATTGTAATTTTACATCATCAGATGATTTTGCTAAAACTTTTTAAGGATGTAAAAAAAAAACATAAGTTAGATGTTTATGCGAAAATCAAAGGAAAAAACGCTTGCCTTTTATAATATCAATGTGTATCTATCAAACGTAAACATCTTCCTGTTACAAATTTTAAATCAAATACAGTTGAAATTGAAAGTAATACAGTAAGGAACCGAAAAAGAAGCAAATTCCATGGAAAATTGCTTGTCTCGTTTCACTATATTAATTCCGAAATTCCGGGTTTATTCAAAAATCTTGGTCCGGGATCATTAACCCACGCTTTGCAGTATTCTTTTAAACAATAAAAGCAAATTGAATAAACGGTCGACCCTTCTTATAAGGTATTTAAGGATCTGAGCGATTTTAATTGAGGAAATAAAATTCTTGATGAAAATTTAATACAATATTTAGAGTTCCATTTTGCAAAAGAATTAATAAAATGTGTTATATAAATAACACATAATTAATAGGAGCAAAATAAACATTTGTAAAAATTTCCTCTTCAGACAGACTACATCTGTAGACCGTTAACAAAGACCGTGCGTTTAATTAAAGTGTAATACGACCGATTCCACCAGATACTTCTATAGTAATAAACTCCTGATAATATGATGTAAATGGGATTACGTCGCGGAGAAGTACGAGTTGATGCTACTTCCCTTGGAACCTTGGGGAGTAAATCTATCTTTCCTTGAGAATAGGGTTACCGATTTACTAGCTACGGGAGTCTTGAGCGTGTGACCATAGTCGTAGAACTTAATTCACATTCGCGCGAAGCGGCGGAAGGATTTCACGCCGAAAAGTGTCCGGAATTGGGATGTAAGGGATGTCGAATAACATCAAAAAACTTGAGACACCCAAGCCAACCTCACCAGCACGCGGTGCACCCTACTGAATAACGAACGAGGCAAAGGCGAAAGTGGGGTGGTAGGGTTTTACAGCCCGACTGGGTCGCAACCACCATGTATATGGCGAAAAAGCCCGTAATAGTAATTCGCTTCTACACGTCGCGTTTCGGGATCAGCCTGTGCATATCCAGCTTTTTGCAGACCGGCATGATAGTGGCGACCGGCGATGGATAGTGTATCACTCGATGGTCGCTATTGTTTTTAGATTGTACTGTGCTTACCATCAGGCATAGTGCAGTCATTTTGCTGTGCTACAATAAAAAAAAATAACTTTCTTGTTGTCTTCTGATAATAAAAGGGCATCCGATGTAGGATTTTACTCCCTTTAATGAACAGAAAATCAGGTTAGTTAATTGAACAAAAGAAGAACATCGCGTTGAAAAGAACTTAGTCGTTTTTAGATATAAGGTTTGTCATTTGTTTTATTAGAACGTTTGTTTAACGCGTTATAGAATTCACGCCTTCATAGACCTGGCAGCAATCATACCTGTCGATAACGTACAAAATATTAACAATCTAAATCAATACTTCTTTATTCAATTTGGGCTCTGAGAAGGCTTTTTTTTTCGAAATAACCACGTTATTGACCCAGCAAGGTCTTAACAGCTTCACCGGACTACTAAGGCGAGCGCTTGCGGCACTCAGCCGATTTTATTTGAGTAACTGGCTCAAGGGTACACGGCACACTTCCGCTTGGGCTGTTGCCTGATACATGCAATTCGCGACCTATCTGAGCTGACCTAAGGTAACTATTCATACATATATGAGTTGTTGGAGCATATATGTGTACCAAGCATACATACCTCAACAACTCTTATATATATTTCGTATCGGATAATTTTCCAAACTATTTCAGTTCGATAAGGGAAAGAAACAAAACCCTTCTACTTTAAAGTGTAAGCGTGTATGCGTGCACGTGCGTGGGAGTGATATGTGTAATGTTGTTGCAGTGATGTAAGATTTTGTGTCACTGTATCGCGCGAGCAGCGCACTCAAGGGCTCCACGCCGAGGGATCGAACCTAGGCTTGAACCGCCGCCGTGAGAGGCCTAATCAGGTGTGCGGGAGCGAAATTAACTCCCAGACCACGGCGGCGTGATCGTGGTTACGCGGGCATGGTCGCGGGCACGCTCTGTTTCGAGGGACAGGCTAGTACTGATCGTTCGCTGACGTGATTAAATCAGGAGGATCGGTAAAAAATGTGTCGCGGACGCCTTTTATAACGCGCAGCGTTAGGTACGGGTTTATAGTTTGCGGCGGATACCACTAACGGACTGGGATGATTCGTGGCTTTTTCAAAATAACCCCTGAGAAGGCACATATGAACGTCAAAATCACAACCAGTTCGGAAAAAAACAACCCAGTCATCGGAGAAGAACCGGCAAGTAAATCGATCTGGTTTATTTTTTCATTAGCACACATATTTTCATAGATATATACAGTTACATTAGTTTTTGATAGATGCGCAGAGATGAGCATCATTCCCAGACGTCACGATCGTTCACATATTGATCCACCTTATAGAGGCCTTTATGCATTTAAATAGCCCTGTTAGAATAAATTATTGAGGCATTAAGAATCAGCTTTTCAGTACATTACTAAAATCAGAAATATTCAATAAATGCAGCATAAATTTGCACACATAATTGCACCTTTGCGTTTATTCAACAGTACATTTTACTTAACTTACGTACAGTATTTTTTTTTATAAAAGTTTCCCTTCATAAATTCTTTTTTTCTATACCCCTGGTTACATTAACGCAAAATTTATTAAAGATCGGTTGAGCACTAAAGATGTGTGAAATCGTCACAAGCAATTAAAAGTCACATTTACGTTTATAATATTGATAAGGATGCCTAGATAACTGCTATTCGATTTCCTTATGCTTTTCCTATGAGATATGCTCAAATCGCCCTAGATATTTCCCAAGTGTATCCGCTTATATATTTCTACCGACGATAACGCAGTCATAATGCGGATCTCTGAACATATGTTCTTCGTCACATAGCATTATGTTGTTGACAGTTCTTTATACTATTTGTTATAGGTGGTAGAGTTTCGCTGAAGCTATTACTGTTTTCAGTATGACTGGTTCGGCTCGCTCGGGGTAGTACCACTGTCTCACAGAAAACCGACGTGAAGTAATAGTGCTTGAATTGATACGTTTCGTTCGGTCAGTGAGAGCAGCGAAGGGCCATGTTCCTCCCATTCTCATCCTCTTCCACCCTCTTCTCCTAAACACAAGCTGGCAATGCACTTGCGACTTCCTTGGTGTTGCAAGTGTCTATGAACTATTATAAAAAAAAAAAAGATAAGATGTTCTCTCCTTGAGAATATGTATAGTTTGTATTTGTGCGTCACTAATAAAAATAAATAATAACAACGTATCCACACATAATGATTATTAAACTGGTGAAGTTTGGAGTACGAAAATTTAGTAAAATTTACCGAATGTGCAATGATATAACAACACGATTCAATATTGGTAATCCGAGCTATCTGCGTCAAAATCCAATTTCAATTGAGACCTTTAAAACGAATATGCCGAGAATCGACGAATAATGTTTTTAACTTTTACCAGAAACTGTAGACTAGCACCAACTGGGAAAAATTATAAATAAACAAACACCTGAATTTTATATATAAAATAATTCGACTGTACATCGTTATACAATAACATACAAAAACATTATGAATGTCATAACTTTAATGAAAAATTGAAATAAAATAAGAGATCGGGAATAGGAATAGAATGTTTATAAGAAAAAAGTCTACCAATAATATTTGTTTTTATTAAATGAAAACAGATAACAGGTTTTAATCTCGGAGATCTGATGTCAAATTAATGAAATGATTAAAATCTGTAGCCGCGAATAATATTTCAAATAATTCCGTAGCTTCGCGTATACCTCCTGGATCTGAAAAGTATTTAATAATTTCAATAAACATACAGATCGTTTAACATATAATTAATTTTAGACAAATCCTAACGAATATTATAAACGCGAAAGTTTGTTCAACCGATCACCACGAAATTTTGCTTGCACAATTTTAAGGGTTCCGAAAAGAACTTAGGACAACCTATCATCCGGAATAATTGTGTTGTTCACGTAGGATATATAAAATTAATAATAACGCAAGCAAAGCCATGATCAGAAGCCAGTATTATCATGAGCCACAATACATTAATTATGGTAATTAAATCAACGCATAACATGCAATATATTTCATATATCGAAATAATATAAAGTGTGTCAGTCATTCAAGCGACGTGGCTAGGGCCCTATATCCTATTACTTCTTATAACTCTTCTTTTAATCTTTTTCTCCTTATAACTTCTAATGGCACGGCACAGATTTTTTTTTAAATTACGCGGAAGGTTTGTACTGGAGTGTATTTGCAAGTATGTTCAAGTATCTGTATAGATCTGGCAGTATATAAAAATTAGTAAATAAATAGTTAGGATTTATACCACGAGACTCTGTAGACTATATAGTTTATAAGCATTCTCATATATATAATTTAATACATATAAGCCAAAGAAGTTTCAATTCCTCTGCGTGTACACACTGATATACACACTTTTTATGTGTCACGTTTGGTCTCACCAGTGTCTATGAACATTGTTAACGCGTCTTGGTTTTCATAAAAGAGGGGCTAATTGCAAAATGGAACGAAAGAGGTCTGCTCGAAAAAGATAAAAATTTAGTTCGAATCAAATAGTTTAATAGTTATGGAGTGATATTTTTATAGTGGGGTTGATATTTTATAGTAAATATTTGTCTCATTAAATATTAAATACAAAGAACAATAATAATGGTTACCATGCTAGGACAATGCGTCTTTTCGTGACTTTCGACTTTCGAAACTTTCGTGATTAAATCATTGTGTGATGGTAGGGCTCCTTGGGTTGAACTAGTAAAGTCTATAACCTAACTAAATATAGAGTCAAAGCAAAGCACAAAATTTGTAGATGTTTTTTATTTATGAATAAACTCAGGTTGTCGTTATTTTTGAAATACGTTGTAGTATACAGAGTATTTCTATTTAAATCCTCAAGGATAGCAACATATCAGTAACTGAATTAGCCGACAACCTCACTCTTGTTTGTGATTAGTTCTAGTTGACTTGAGACTACAGTGATCTCTTAATCTCATTGAAATTATCTACATGTATACAATGTAAATACGGTTCCTTTGAAGCTTAAGAACGTCATATCTACCGAACGTATTGGCATAGAGCTATGGGATTATGTGACAATGGGACCAGAGGCTTGTGCGATGTTGGGACTATGAGAGAGTGGGACTTGGGAACTATGGAACTATTCCATGTGGAATAATTTGTAGATGGTTCTAGACCACTTATATTTTGATTAATTGATCCTCTTAAAGTCTCTTTTTTGGTACCTAAGGAATAAGTTAAGTGTCTCGTATAATCGTTTTTGTATTCCTTCTAAACGCAAAGTACGTGTTTTTTTTGTTTTTATATCAAAGGACGCAAACGAACATATGGTTCACGAGATATTAAGTGATCACCAACGTCCATAGACACTAGCGACATCAAGGAAGCCACAAGTGCGTTGCCAGCCTGTATATGGGGAAGGGAGGAGAGGAAGGAAAGGGAAAGTAGGAAAGCGGAAGGGAGGTAGGTCTCCGGCGCTCTCACTGACCGAACAAAACACAACAATGCAAGCACTGTTATTTCACGTTGGTTTTCTGTGAGAGGGGTGGTACTGCCCCGGTCGAGCCGACCCATTCATGCTGAAACCAGCAACAGCTTCAGCGTAGCTCTGCGACCTACGAAATTATGTATTAGTCCACCTAACAATCGGATGTCGCTTCATCTTAAAGGTGAACTCGAGCCGATACTAAGCACAAAGTAGCAGAAGAATATTGTCTTCAGATAACACAACCAATTACATATATGTACTTAGTGATCTTAAGTTGGAAGAAGCTGCTTCGTAGTGTCGAGCAGCTGAGCTAGCTGGACTGCAGGCAAATACAGTACAATCGGCTGCATCAGGAAGTAATAGGTGTACAAGTACAAATAATTTACTGATGCCTAGTGAGATCGAACGGGTGCGCATGTGCGTCAACGGGCGGGTGCCGGCCGGTGAGCTACGGAGGGAGCAGCGCAGGCGACGGAGCAGCAACATTGCGAGAGGTTACGAGGCGCGCGGTGCGTATAACGTTGATTCGCAAAAGTGTAGATTTTGTAACTTCATTCATGAACGTAATAAGTGTCCGGCATACAACGTAAAGTGTTATAGATGTCATAGAATTGGTCATTTCGCAAAGTGTTGTAAACATGTCGGACAACTTTCATCGGACAGTGAGAAGGCAGAATCGGTGAACTTTATCGAAATCAATTCTGTATCAAGAAGATGGTTCGAAAAAATAAAAATAAATGGTGTAGACCTAACTTTTAAATTAGACAGTGGTGCCGATGCGTGTATTATGTCTAGAAGCAGTTTTCAAGAGGCCGGTTTTGATTTACGCATGTTGTACCGTACGGGTAGTATATTGCGCGAGGTCAGTAAAAATATATTGCCAGTTTTAGGGCATTTTAGAGGTAAATTATGCATAAAGATAAGACATTTATAAGTAAAATTTATGTTTTAGATTTGAACTGTAATAATTTATTGTCAAGAGATGTATGTATTGCGCTTAATCAATTAATTCGTATCAATGACCACTTCATTAACAGAGAACAATGTGATTTGTTACAAAGATATAATTGTGTGTTTGATGAAATAGGTAGGCTACCGGGAATGCATTCTCTAATTATTGATGAATCAATTCCTCCCATCGTGCGTAGTTCACGGAAAATACCAATAAAATTAAGACCGAAACTTCAGGAGGAATTGAAACGCTTAGAAGATATGAATATAATAAAAAAGGTGGATGAACCTACCGACTGGGTGTCTAGTATTGTTTTAGTGGAAAAACCTGATGGTAAACTATGTCTCTGCATTGATTCGCAGCATTTAAATAAAGCCATAAAAAGAAGTCACTTTCAGTTACCGACGCTAGTGGAAATAACAGCGAACTTGTCAGGAGCTAAATTCTTTTCTCATCTAGATGCGAGCAAAGCTTTCTTTATGGTTGTGTTAGACGATAAGAGTTCGAAATTGTGTACATTTGTGACACTGTTTGGTCGATATAGATTTTTGAGGCAGCCCTTTGGGTTATATTCGGCAACAGAAGTCTTTCACAATGCGATGTACAAAACTTTAAGTATGGAAGGGGTAGAATTATTTATCGACGATTTACTGATTTATAGAAAAACTAAAGAAGAACACGATCAAAGACTTGAATCGGTATTGAGAAGTGCAGCTGAAAAGGGCGTCCGATTTAACAGAGAAAAATGTGTCATAAGAGCTAGTGAAATAAAATACCTTGGTCATATTTTCGATGAGAGTGGCATGCAGCCTGATCCAGACAGAGTCACTACAGTAAAAACATGCCGAATCCGAGTACTAGAAAATAATTAGAAAGGTTTTTAGGGATGACAAATTATTTGTCGCGTTTCATATCAAATTATGCTAACATGACTGAACCATTTCGCTGCTTATTAAAAAAGAATTTCGAATTTAGATGGCATGAGAGTTATAATAAACATTTTAATGCCTTAAAAGAGAGTATTATGAAAGCGCCAACATTACGGTTTTACAACCCTAATGAACCGGTAGTTTTATCAGTAGACGCTAGCTCGCATGGGTTAGGGGCTTGTTTGCTACAAAGCGGTCGGCCCGTCGCGTTTGCAGCACGGAAACTAACTCCTTCTGAAACACGCTGGGTCCAAATTGAAAAGGAAATGTTGTGTTCGGCTGCATAAAATTTCATCAATATATTTATTGGCATGAATGTGTCATAGTAGAAAGTGATCACAAACCACTCGAAGTAATTTTTAAGAAATCATTGAATGAAACTCCGGCTCGATTGCAACGAATGTTAATGAGATTACAGAAATATAACTTGAATATTATATATGTTCCCAGACGGTTTATGTATATAGCGGATACACTGTCACGCTCCCCAACAAATGAAGACTACAGTGACGATACACACAGCAAGGTTGAAATTCACGTGAACGTTTTATATGATAACGTTGAGTTTGAAAAGGACAAACTAAAATTAATAAAAGAACAAACAGGTTCAGATAAAGCACTGAGTGGAGTCATAAAATACTGTCAAGGAGACTGGCCAAACACAAAGAGTATTCTTAAAAGTGAAACAAAGCCATTTTGGACTGTCAAAGAGGAACTGCACATTTTTTTTTTATTGTAGCACGGCAAAGTGAATGCACAATACAATCACAAACAAATTTATTGTAGCACAGTACAATCCAAATAATAGCGACCACTGATTAACACACTGTCCATCGCCGGTCGCCACTATCATACCGGCCTGTAATAAGCTGGATATGCACAGGCTAATCCCGAAACGCGACCCGTAGAAGCGAATCACTATTACGGGCTTTTTCGTCATATACATGGTGGTTGCGACCCAGTCGGGCTGTAAAACCCTACCACCCCGCTTTCGCCATTGCCTCGTTTGTTATTCAGCAGGGTGCACCACGTGCAGGTGAGGTTGGCTTGGGTGTCTCAAGTCTTATGATGTTATTCGACACC
The DNA here is from genome assembly GCA_014332785.1 of Antheraea mylitta. Classification (NCBI taxonomy): domain Eukaryota; kingdom Metazoa; phylum Arthropoda; class Insecta; order Lepidoptera; family Saturniidae; genus Antheraea; species Antheraea mylitta. The sequence goes on along the minus strand of JACEII010000017.1, from coordinate 4,616,304 downwards.
CCTTACACCCCAAATGAAAATGGATTCATTTTTCGTGGTGATCGAGTTGTTATACCGAAAAATCTCTGGCCAGAGATGTTGCATAGAATACATGAAGGTCATTTGGGGACAGAGAAATGTAAACGTAGGACAAGAGATGTCATGTGGTGGCCAGGTATGTCATCGCAAATCGAACGAGCAGTGAGTACGTGTGAAACCTGTTCAGAGCGCCAACCGTTACAGTCACGTGAACCATTAATTCCACTCAAGATTCCCGGAAGACCGTGGGAAAACATTGCGGCAGATATATTCCAAATAAAATCGAAATACTACTTACTAGTAGTTGATTATTATTCAAAGTATGTGGAGGTATACACATTGAGTGACATAAGAATCAGTACGATAATTGATAAGTTTAAAGCTACTTTTGCACGTTATGGCATACCTAAGAAGTTAGTAACCGATAATAGCCCACAGTTAATGTCGGAAGACTTCAAACAGTTTGCAAAGGACTGGGAATTTGAACATACCACAAGTTTTCCATATTATGCCCGTTCTGATGGTCTCGCGAAAAGAAACGTTCAAACGGTCAAAAGATTACTAGAAAAAGCTAAGACTGATAGAACGGACCTATATTTAGTGCTTCTAAACTTTCGGAATACACGGATTTTTGGTGAAGAATATTCTCTGGCTCAGTTATTAATGGGAAGAAGACTAAATAGACAATTACCTGTATACAATAAATTACTAAAACCGAAAAATCCCCTAACACGATACATAAATAATAAAAGAAAGATTAAAATAAATAAGTCGAAACAACATTATGATTGGCATACGATAGAGTTAAAGCCTCTAAAACGAGACGAACAAGTAAGTATTCGAGAGCTTCTCGCACAGGGAGGTGGATTCGAGTGCGAGTGGAGAACCTCACTCCACAAACACGATCATACTGGGTCCGCACACACGATGGCACAACGTATCGCCGTAACAGGCAACAGATCAGAAGTGAAAACCAACCGAAATTAACCCTAAAGCCCACTGATAAACGACACGAATGTTATATTAACTTCGACGAAGAAGACTGGAAACATAAACCGGATATAACACCTGATATAGTCTAATAACGCTAACGCACGCTAACGGATAACGCACAGCCAGTGCTCCTGCCCGCATCTGACCTAATACCTATTCAAACATTTTACAAAACACGTTCAGGTAGGCAGATTCGTCCACCCGATCGATATAATTCTTAAGATTTAAAAAGCTAAAATAATAATAAATATAGTATAAATATAGTACTATGATACTTTCATAAATAGTAAGAAAATAAGAGATATTATTCCATGTTTGCTACAATATATTGTTATGAGAACATTGTTGTGATAAACATATCAAATAAGAATAAAGGTAAATGTTATAAATTTGTTTTAACTTGGCTAGAATTTGTAATCATGTGTCATTATTCCTTATTAGTTTTTGTTAAGTATTTTTTATGTTTAAAGATATAAAGCTTTCATTATTTGGAAAGGGGCATGTTGTATATTATTGTCAATTAGTATGTAGGTATCTCTAAATAATCCAGTTGCATTATAGAAGTCACACAGTGTAGTTTGATTTACGATTTACGAACACAACAGTTACAATGTGAATAAGTAACAAGCAAACAATGTCACATTCGTATTTACTTATTATGTTTAATAACTCGTTATTTATTTTATTCAAGCTACAAATAACAATCTTCTATGTAATAAAAAAAAAATGTTGAATACATTGAAATTAATCAAAACAGTTTCTTTATACCAATATCCATATATTTATCCAGGATAACTAAGCAAGACCGTGTTTGATGCAAAAAATCACATTACCACCGGAATAACTATCGATTAACTATAGCGGAATTAATTATTAATAAATAAATTTAGCTCGTAATATGATATTTCCGAAGATAAATCCTAACATTTCTTACAATATATTGCATAGAATATACTCAAATTAAATAAAAAATTATTTATTCAATTTAGGACCTAAGAAGGCACTGATAAACGTTACAACTATAAATGACCAATACCAACACATTTGACCACTAGCCATGACATCTCAGAATGATCTACCATTTAACAAAGATTTATTTCATTTGAACACAAACCTCCTTGACCAGCACACAAGACCACGAAACAGAGAAGACAAAGATACAGCAGACTCGCCATTATCGCCTTTAAGATCTGTGAATAAAAAATTGGTAATTCTTGTAAGAGACTATATAGTACTACCACACTATTCGATACATCAGAGCATTTTCGAAAATTGAAAATCAATTACTGCAATACATTTTGAGACTTAGTTAAAAAAATTGAGCCATCACGAGACGCCTGACTGATGTGAAACATCGAAATTGTTCGAAACAAGCGAATCTCAAAGTACACTGTAGGTATGCGAGCTCAGAGAGCCAGGTGAGATTGCGGACGGTCGCTTGCACATGGCATCGCGTCGCCACATCTCACATACTCGCCACGCCAACAATCAAGTTCCTTCGCCTATATATGTTACACATTAAAGATAGAAAATGTTTTCCAAAAAAGTCGTAACGGACAGAAGTGAAAAACTCAAAACAATGTAATAACAGTGTTCTTTTTTGCATTTTGAAATGATTAACAGTTTGAATTATTTAAATTTCATAATTTACTAGCTTCTGCACGCGACTTCGTTCGCGTGGAATAGATACACTAACACGCAGCAGTCCTCGAAAGAAAAAACATCCCGATTTTGAAACATTTTTAAACTGTGCTCCGCTCCTATTGGTCTTAGCGTGATGATATATAGCCTACAACCATTCTCGATGAATGAGCTATATAACACTGAAAGAATTATTCAAATCGGACCTGTAGTTCCTGAGATTAGCCCCTACAACGTCAGAACATCACAAACTTACAAACTTTACCTCTTTATAATATTAGTATAGATAAATTGTCAATGTATTAGTCTGCTTTTCACACCTATTGGCACTCTGAGTCATAATTACATATATATGTTTTGTAAATAGTTTATTAATGAATTAAACATATTATAGGCTGCACAAGCTCAGTACAAAATATCGATATTACATACACACACACAGGCGGCTGGCTATACTACCCGTCACTAGTCTGATGCAAGCGCTATAGTTTTTTTTCTTCACTTCACTTCACTTCTTTCACTTGGTTATCAATTGTATTTTTAAACGCGAAAATTTAATAAAGCGGATACCCGATTGCAGCCACAACTACCGTTTCCAATTGTGAAAATCGCGATGGTAAAATAGGGGTTGATTTTAAAAGGTTGAAAATTCAGGGTTATATGTATTTACTAATGCTGTATCATAAAAAAAAAAAATCTAAAATTGAAAAAATAAAAGGTGTGAATTCCCCTAAACATTTAGAGGGATGAAAAATAGATGTCCGATTCTCAGACCTACCCAATATGCACACAAAATTTCATGAGAATCGGGAAAGCCGTTTCGGAGGAGTTTAACCACAAACACCGCGACACGAGAATTTTATATATTAGATTTAGGAGACAAACGAACAGGAGGGTCACTTATTGTTAAGCGATCACCGACGTCCATAGACACTACCAACCCCAGAGGAGTCGCACGTACGTTGCCAGCCTGTGTTTGGGGGAGTGCAGAGAAAGGGAGAGTGGTTAGAGGAGAGGGGAAAAGAGGGAGCTGGGTCTCCGGCGCTCTCACTGACCGAACGAAACGCAACAATGCAAGCACTATTACTTCACGTCAATTTTCTGTTAGAGGGTGGTACTACCCCGGACGAGCCGACTCATTCATGCTGAAACCAATAATAGCTTCAGCGTGGCTCTACCACCTACAAAATACGACATCGATATGTCGTGACGCGAACTCATAAGTTTTATTCCCTAAAAAATAGCAGTAATAATCTTGAAGAATAGTTGTCAATAATAAAATTAAGAAAAAAAATATATCATTACTTAATACCCACATAAGATCGTATTCAAATGATAAACAAAAATTGCTAAGCATGCCTTTACAATTAAATAGTGTCGCAAGAAAATAAACCCTTAAATTCGCTAAAGAAAAGATACTCCGTAACTATATTAGACTTGTACCTAGTATCAAAATATAGAACCGATTTCTTAGATGTTTTCTTAAAAGTTTTTGGTCAGTTATCAGCGGCATCTTATGCATCGCTTCTAGCATCATACTAAAGTCATTGACGATATAACAACATCTTTGCATCGTTTAAACACAGTTTTCCTATAATACTGTCTGGAATATCTATATGTATTTGAATAGTTTAAATACAACCTGTTCAACAGCAACAATATTTTTTTTTTTATAATATGAACAAAAGTGAAAATTTCAATACTACAATATAGTACTGTTAAAGATAAACACAACGGACGAATAAATAATTAACTGTTGAGTTTACATTTAAATTACATATTTATCAACGCAAATAATATAAAAGTAACATAGCTATTATAATTAAAACCCTACATTAGTTTGAATACCGTTCTTATTTACTTCAGATACCTAAAATTTTGTTGACATAATTTAGATACTAGTTTTATTGTTTTTACTATATAGTGTCACAAATTTGTTGTCACATTTATAAAGAATTGCAACATAATTTTGGCATCGAAAACAATTCTAGTTATATAAAAAAAATGAAAACAAAATATCTTTAAAAACTTACGTGTGTCTTTTAGTTAACTAATGAATATTAATAACTTAATAAAGAATTTACACGAGACTACAACCGATTTTGTCGAAGTCGTGGCAATAATAACGTATGTACACGTATACGGGTTTTTGGTCTTCGTTCATTAGTTGTACGCTGTATAATTAACGCTTATCTAATGAAGTTAATTGCCACTACAGTTTTTATTACATGGATGTTTCTTTTTTATACCAATCTTATTCTGTTTTTTTCTAATTCACTACACTATTAGCCTAGCAAGGACTTAACAGCTTCACCGGACTACCAAGGTGAGAACGCCTCTAAACGATTACTAATGTGTTTGCGCAGGCACTCCTCCATAGGGGAAATCATCAAAGCAATTCATATATCGAGAAAGGAAGAGGTGACAATTACGAATTGTGTCTCGGCAAGGTCTAACAGTTGTGACACAGCGACAAAGTATGGGCCCCAACAGTTTTGCTAGTGTTTATGAAGCTAGGAATCAAATTTTCGGACACAGTATGCGTTTTAATTGTAGGTAAAATACTGTTTATTATATTGTAGTACGACAAAATAATGTCTCTAAATCAGATACTTACATTACACAAAAATATAACTACAAAATTAATTTGTTAGTAATTAAAATCGTCATGGCTTTAGTAACTATTCTGTCTAGTAAAAGTTGCGACCACCACACTCATAGTGATAAATCAGTTACAGTGTCTCTCTTTTGGCTTGTTGCAAATTGGGACCAATTACACCGGAAAAGTTTACAGACCGGCTAACTTTAAATATGTTGGTAGTCACGGTTATTTTTAGATTGTGTTGTCCTTTCTACTAAGAACTATACTTAACATTTATTCTTCAGGAAATTTATATAAAATAGACATATCTATAAGCAAACGATTATTGACACCTATACAGTAACAGTACCTTTTACGCCATGCAAATGTTAGAGTCAATTTGACTATGCCTTTCATAACTTGGTCGAAAGAATCTATAAAGGACGAATTGACAGAATGGTTCATCGCCTTTACAATTTTTAATTCATATTCATATTATTTATCAATAATGAATAATTAATGAATAATTTATAATGAATTCTTAGAGAAAATACCACCTTTTTCAATAATAGTATTTCTTATTCGAAGTCAATGTATTTGTTGTTTTTCACTGAACAATACAGAAACAGAATATTTGTGATGTCATCTGTTTGACAGAAAACATATGTTATTACTATCTGACTCGCGCGACTTCGTCTGCGTCAAATTAGTTTTTACTAGTTCCAACGATACTTCTAAACTATATAGGGACCAACTCAAACACATACCTAGTTTGAATGTGAAAAATGTTCTTAAATAAACCTAGAAACCAACTGCAGCACGACCTGTTTGGTACATTTCAGAAAAAACTATCCTATTCATAAATCTCACGGTAAATCAAATTACCGACCTGTGTGAAATTTTATACAATTCGATTAAACAGTGTCGCAGCTCTTTCAAAACAACCGTGAAATATTTTTTTTTTTATTGTAGCACGGCAAAATGACTGCACTATGCCTGATGGTAAGCACAGTGCAATCCAAAAATAATAGCGACCACCGATTGACACACTATCCATCGCCGGTCGCCACTTTCATGCCGGCCTGCAAAAAGCTGGATATGCACAGGCTGATCCCGAAACGCGACCCGCAGAAGCGAATCACTATTACGGGCTTTTTTGCCAAATACATGGTGGCTGCGACCCAGTCAGGCTGTACCTACCATCCCGCTTTCGCCATTGCCTCGTTCGTTATTCAGCAGGGTGCACCATGTGCAGGTGAGGTTGGCTTGGGTGTCTCGAGTCTTATTATGTCAATATACATATATATATATGTTATAATTTATAGGAAATAGCCATCCGTCTCAGCTTCGCAAAGAACAAAATTTTTGTGTGTAATTTTTAAATCGTGCAACACATTTTAGTGCCGCTGATATTTTGGTACGTGAAAGAAAGAAGAAATTTGGTTAGGCCCCCTGTATTTTATTTATAATGACTACGCCTATGTTATTAGTTTCAGACTTTTCGGTGCACAATGTTGGTCGTAGTTTTATGGTTATTAGTTTTAGACTTCTCGGTACACAATGTTGGTCGTAGTTTTATGTATTTACAGCAAGGTATATTAATGTTGTGGATTTCAACTCATGATAATCTAACATATAGTTGACCAACGGAGAAAACCTATTTTCTTAAACCAATACTAATCAAAGGGAATGTTTGTCCTCGAGACCTATTTATTAATTGTAATCGCAAATTAAGTTTTTCATCGGAAACTGGAGCCATTTGAAATATATCGGCAAATCCGTTGTGATTATCAGGGTCAAGGAGGCAAAATGGATTTAGTGAATTTAAACATTTTAACGGATAGTAAACTATATTTTCAACATTACACACTGTGTCAACAGCTTATTATGACGATCCGATACTATTTGTAGTATTGGATTGTTGATCTCATTACAACGGTATCGCTCTTAGACGACACTATTACCCTTGAATTCAGCTAATACAAACTTAATACTACTACCCATGTTGGCATGTGAGTTTTGAAATGATTTAACGTTCGGTCAACAGCTTCAACAAAGGCTCTATGAGTCACTGTACACTCGTCCTATGTTATTATTAAATGATGCGTGCTGTCTGACTTGTAATAATGTTAAATTTGTCAAAAATGTCTTTCCTGTACCCGTAGGCTGTTCCAGCACTTCCGACTTTCGCTCCTTATCTGCTATTCTCGCAGGGCCAACGGCAACAGAAGCGTTATCAGTTTATTGTTTTTAATTTACATTACCTTCTAACCAACTACATCAAGTAATATGTTTATTTCCATTCAATTCTGTTTTTAATTTTACTATTTGTTTTTAGAAGGATTTATAAATTATACGTGAAACTTGCATCCAAATTTAACCTTGTAAAAATTTATTTTACTTTTAACATAAAAACCATCACTACTTGATTCTTTTCTTCAAATTATGAAGTGGTAATGACGCGGGATCGTTTTCGAAGAAGGTGAGTTTTACAGGCCTTAGTGGCACCAATCCACAAAGATCAAGATCAATTGACCACTGCAGGAAAAATAGCTTCAAATATGATCAAGCGCAGTACCAATTGTATTGCTAAGTGAGCCCTTTTATCACCTAAGGAAGGTGGGATACCTTGAAAGGGCATTTCGGTTAAATGGAATAAAATTACGAACCTGAATTATATTGAAACTTAGATTGATTTGATACTTCATAATATGTCATGGGCACTAACAAGGTTGTGGAATCCAAGTTTGTAATCATTTTATGTTTGTAAATTGTAATCTGAAAATTTTGCATTAAGTTTGAACCGTGTATCTGTTACACTAGATATTAGCGAAACTGCCGACATAGGCAGAGGCCATACCAGAAAAAAAAACAAGCACCACTAATTTGACGTTATTCACGTCACCGCTACAACAAGATATTATACGGCTCCATCTACTGGTGCACAAGCAACTTAAAAACATATATTATTTATTAGTTAGCATAACTCATTCCGTGCTAAATATGATACCCTAATATATCATATAGTAAACGTTCAAAACTTGAACTGTGAATGATTTTAGGTTTAACTTGTTAATATAACAATACACAAGATACCCTAATTTTTCAACTCTCGTCAACCGCTCATGAACGTTGTGCCTCTTTTATCATTACAAGTCAAGTGTATTGGTCGATACTATAAGAAACATTTTATAATGAGATTAAAACTTAAGCTAACATGTCGTTATTGCTATTATCTTACATTTGTTTTACCTAAACCATTAAATATAAAACTATCACATGCAGTAAACGACTTTTACGACTACTGATTGTAAATGGTTCTTATTGTACATTTTTTAACTGCAATTTGATAATGGTAACAAATTGTCTACGAAATGTTATTAAACAATTACAGTAAATTTAAAATTTAAGCACATCACGCTTCTCGAGTGGCAGTGTCAGTGCTAGTTGCAGTACAATCACATTCAGAATAGTTTAGCTGTTGTTACTACACGTTATTACCATTTTCACTGTTTTCCATTTCTTTTTCATATTTGTTATTATTAGTATTTGTTATTAAATAATATATACTAAATTATATTTCTATGGAAAGCATTGCCCACTGTCAATACATGTTTATTACAAATGTTTTATTTGCTATGAATATATTTCATTTATAATAACGGTATTATAACAAGCATCCGCCCCAACCATAGCGGAAGACGTACACCGTGAGGTTTTAGTCCGTGGGAGTCGGACATAACCCACCCTCTCCCCCGGGAGGGTGGGTATCCATAAGGGGGGTATTGTAACAAGCATAATACCTGAACAATATTTGCTAGAAGACCCTACAAATAGAAGCAAACAGGTGCTGCATAACTGCATAAGGCGCATCATTCAATGAATGTATTCGATCACCCAAGACTCCCAGGCGATAAAATCTTATTAGGAATTAAATATGGCGAACTGTTTATATTTCAGGTTTGTTTAATAGCTTTGTACTAGTTTCTACTGTTATTTTTTGCCTCAAATAATAATCTATTATCTTTCATTTTTGCCTCTTATCCTTTGCAAATGTTCTATATGTATGTATATTTCCTATGTGTGCATGTGATTGCTCAACTAAAATGAGTAGCTTTTTATTAATTAGCTGTCAAAGCGTTTCTATAATACAACAATATATGAGTCATATCGTCATTTTACTTATAAAATCTTCTAAAAGTAGTAACGTGGTATGTGAAAAATGATTTATGAGTTGTGTATGTGATGTGGTACAGCCACATTCTTATTACTTAATGTAATAGGCAAATATGTAATCGAATCATATTTAATAAAAATAATGTATATTGTACATATAACATCGAGACAACTTAAAGATTAAATGTCAGTATTAAATTCCCATAATATTCTTTTCAATATATTTTCTATTAACTTCTTGACTGTACAGCTGTTTGAGGCGGACTATGTCGCATTAACTGATAGTCATATTTAAGTCGTCGCCGTAGTTAAAGCGTTCACTGCATTGTAAGAAATAAAATTATATCTATGAATCCAACATAAAAATGAACTCTTCTATTGCTTTATCGGAATTCTTTTCCCTTCAAAAGGCTTTGTGCATTATAGCGACGTCATTAGAATTGACAGCTTATTTATGGCCACAGGAGGCATGCATCAAAAGTAAATATAAAAAATATATATATTTCGCATTAAATACATAAACTCAAAATCAATTTTTATAATATTATTTTTCTTTAATTTCAGATGACATGGTATTTGATTTTATAGTGGTAGGCGCAGGTTCAGCAGGATCCGTAATAGCCAATCGTCTCACTGAGAACAGAAATGTGAACGTTTTACTTATTGAAGCTGGCGGGGACCCTCCTTTAGAATCGATGGTAAGTTATCAAATCAATGCAGAATTGTATTGATGATGATATAATGTAACTGTTTCGTAAAATCATCTAGGTTCAAATTGTTTTGCTCCTTCATATTGATGTTTGGATTAATTTGCCAGATTATTCTAGTAACTGTGACCAGACTGTTTCGGTAAATAGAGGGCTTTACATAACGTTATGCTTTTCTATAGGGGCTAAGGAATAATTGCAAATTAGAAAATAGCAAAATTAATAGAGGTCACTTATATTGGTAAAAACATTATTGGGATTTAAGTTTTTATTAAAGTTAGCACTTAAAAATCCGAATTTAATCTACATAAAACATGTATAAAAGTAAATCAAGTTTTTGATGTGAAACGTCTATAGGCGCGAATAAAGCTGTTTGTTCGCTTGGCACGGAGTGAAGACGCAACATACAAACTTTGCACTATGAACGAAATACTTAAAAATATTTGCAACCATAGGATTGCAATAATCTATTTAGACATATGATTCAAATTCTTTTGTCAGCCACTCATTATACTAGTGTTACGCGGCACGCACCGACGACCTAGCACCTCTTGACAAATGCCGCTAAACACACCGCACCTGCGCCTACTTGAATATTTATATTTTGTTTTTAATAAAAATTAATATTTATGTAATAAAATAAATAAACAGTAATTAATTTATGGAAAAAATATATAATGCTTTATCTTTTAATTATGTCATAGCTGATTACTGTTGTAACAGTAATTATTATATTGTTTTATGATTTCAGTTACCCTCTCAATCAGGTAGATTAATCAAATCTCGTTACGACTGGAATACTGCCTCTGATAACGATGAATATACTGAGCAATGTAGTAAGTTCAAAACACACGAATTGATTCGTGGAAAAGTGCTGGGCGGTTCGAGTTCTATAAACTACATGCTATATACAAGAGGCTATCCATATGAATACAGAAAATGGGCAAAAGCCGCTAACAACTCTGCGTGGGAATGGGACAACATTCTGCCATACTACAAAAAAAGTGAAAAATTAGAAGATCCCATAGTTTCCGCTTCACCTTATGGGTTGTACCACGGAGAAGACGGTTATATGGGTGTCAAAAGATATTACTATGAAGATACTAATAAACATCTCGAGGCTTTTAGAGAACTTGGATTCAGTACACCATTAGATATTAATGACGGTACACTAGGCTATACAGCACCTATGTTTACAATAGCTAACGGAGTTAGACAAAGTACAGCGTTAGCATTTTTGCATACGATTTTAAATCGACCTAATTTATATGTTCTAAAAAACACAAAGGTAATAAAGATATTATTCGATTCTACTAATAGAGCATACGGCGTAAAGATAATCAAGGAAAATAAAGAGATATGTGAAATTGAAGCTAGAAAAGAGGTAATAATATCAGCGGGTGCCGTTAATTCCGCTCATTTACTCCTCCTATCAGGAATTGGGCCAAAGAAACATCTAGAAAGTAAACAGATACCAGTCATAGCAAACCTACCGGTGGGGAAGAATTATCAAAACCACGTAGGCACTGTACTTGTCTACACTTTAAGTAAAAATAATAAAACTTCTACTCCGTCAGATCCTCACGAAATATCAACACCTGTATACATTGGATTAGTTGCGTTGGACGATAAACAGAGTCATCCTGACTATGAAACTCTTGGTATAGTTTATGACGATCCTGAAAGTTATCTGACCAGTTGCAATATAAACCCGCAGTTCGAATCTTACATATGTGATAAAATCTACCAAAATAGTAAAGATAAAATATTGGTGTACGTAACCCACAAAACATTATATCCAAAATCTCGAGGAGAAATTCTTCTACGCAGTAATGATCCTCAAGATTCTCCTAGAGTATTAACTGGATACTATTCCGATGAAAGGGATGTGGAGAATCAAATGAGGTTCGTACGACATTTTGTACCGATTATAAATTCGACGTATTATAAAGAATCTGGAGCAGTGTTTCTCAATCCGGCGTTAAAAAAATGTGGTGAACTTGATTTCGAAAATGATGATTTCTTGCGTTGTTACATTTTGTGTATGATGGCTTCTGGGCAACACTACTGTGGTACGTGCGCTATGGGCTTAGTAGTGGATTCGAGATTACGCGTCTACAAAGTGCGGGGGCTCCGTGTTGCTGACGCCGGTATAATGCCTTACATAACTGGAGCTCATACCAACGCTCCAGCCATCATGATCGGTGAAATGGCAGCAGATATGATCAAAGAAGATCATTGTTTGTAATATTTTCGCAACGTGCTAATTATTGGAATACACAAAAACTTTGTTTTTTTTTTTTCTCGAATTGATTACGTTATTCGCCTAGCAGTCTTAACAGCTTCACCGAAGTAATTGAAAATTATTTTATTATTATATGTTTAATTACTCCCTAACAACCCCAAAGATCTTTTTATATATATAAAAGTGAAATATGTAATTAAAATCAATAATAATGTTTAAAAATATGTTTTTTTTTTCCGAAGTGACTACGCTATTGACCCAGCGAGGTCTTAACAGTTTCATCGGACTACTAAGGTGAGCACTTAAGACACTCAGCCGATTTTATTTTGGCAACCAGCTCAAAGGTGCACGGCACACCTCGGCTTGGCTGTTGCCTGTTGCATGCAAAGTCGCTACCTATCTTAGATAACCCAGCTAACTATTCATATACGTATGAAAAATATGTTCTTTTCATTGTATTACAACTGTTCTGACTTGATTTTTTTTTTCTAAATGAAATCGCTGTTGACCTGGTAAGGTCTTTACAGCTTCATCGAACTACTAAAGCGAACGTTAAAGGCACTCAGCCGATTTGGGATGTTTGGACGACTAACTCAAGGGTGCACGGCACACCTCGGCTTGGGCTGTCGCCTGATTAGTGCAAAAATCACGACCTATTTTTTTTTTACGTGGGGAAATCCATTATGTATACCCACCCTCCCGGGGGAGAAGTTGGGTTATGTCCGACTCGCAAATCCTCTCCTACCACCGCCGCCAGAGTGCGGCGCTCCACCTCCCACGCAGCACACTCAGAGATAGTTTCTAGTGCTTAGACCATATTGGTCTTTTACGAAATCCAGTTTTTCAAACTTTTTATGCACATACATAAAATTGTCAAGAATGTATTGGGTAGGTAGAGTTAGGTATACCAAGAGAAGAAAGAATGGATGACCAAAAAAAGAGCTAGAAAGTTCCTGAATAGTGACCAATGACAAAGTAGACAGACAGCGGGGTGGGCATTTCGGGAAACGGCTGGATGCGAGAAACAGACGACTGGTCCTTGTGGTGATCTTTGAGAGAAGTTTAAGTCCAGCATTGGACATTTTTTGGTTAAATGGATGAATAAATTAATAAATTCCATTTTTTATATAAATGGAGGCAAACGCACATGTGGGTCACATGATGTTAAATGATCACCACTGTCCATAGAAACTAGCAACACCAGGAAAGTCGCAAGTGCGTTGACAGTCTGTGTAAGGGGTGGGGGAGGGAGAGGGAGAGAGGAAGGAATAAGGGGATTGAGAAAGGGAGATGGGCTTCCGGCGTTCCTACTTCACATCGGTTTTCCGTGATAGGATGTTACTGTCCTGGGCGAGCCGACCCATTCATGCTGAAAAATCAGTACTAGCTTCGGCTTGGCTCTACCACCTACCACAATCATAATTACTATCTTATATAAAACGAAGTTGTTAATGTTTTTTTTTAACAAGCCTTGGTACGATCTCTTGTACCTACTGTTTGTATTAAGCGATTTATCAAAAACTCTTAGCACTTATTTAAATTTAACTAATTAATCTATTTGTTTATAGTGAAGGAGGAACAATCCTGAACGACTGAATAAAAATTCTCATTACTATATATTACTATAATTCACTGAGAAAGACTAAAATATTGTGCATAATATTATAAATATATAGTTTGCATTCAAAAACATTTCTAGCAAGAGTTTTATTCAAATGTGAAATTAAATTCCTACAGAACACTATTTCAATATCCAACTTGAAGAATATTAAATTTTACACATATTTAGTTTTATTCGCTTTTGAAACTGTATTATGAACTAAAAACATTTTATAAAATATTTAGTCAATATTGTACATTCATATATTAATCTAATTGAATTTTATGAGATACTAAAAACATGTATAGTATATATATTAAAATAAGGAATATTTAGCGATCGAACTGAAATACCTAAACATGAAGCAAGACCACCATTCATCGTAATTCATCAAGCTTGGGCTGTCAACAGTCATAAGAGATAAGCATATAATCAGACTAGTGGTCGTTTACCTGTCGAAATTCTAATAAATGAGAATCTGTTTCAGATTATATATATCTTTATGTATCTGTGTGTCTTTTTAAATTCCGTTTTTTAAGTAAAAAGTGTATTGAGTATTATTCAAATATTAGAATACTCTATAAGTAAGGAGCGTCAAATGAAATAAAATTCGGGCTCCTCGATAGTATGACAAAAACTATTTTCAAAATTATCATTAATAATAATTACAGCTTATTAATAGCTAGTAACCAAAAAATAATAAAATCAGGTGAAAAACAGAGAAGAAAAAAAAGCACTGTTTTTCTCCTATATCCGTATTTTCCGTAATCATATTCAAGTTAAGTGGTGTAGGTGACAGCGCCACGTTGAAGCTATAACTGGTTTCAGCATGAATGGGTCGTCTCGTCCAGGGTAGTACCACAGAAATCCGTCGTGAAGTAACAGTGCTTGCATTATTGCGTTTCGTTCGATCAGTGTGAGTGCCGGATGCCCACCGCCCCCTTCCCCTCACTTGTCCTGACCCTTCCACTTCCCTCTTCTCTCCCTTCCCCCCATTCTCCCATCCCTCTAAACACAAGCTGGCAACGCACTTGCGACTTCTCTGGTGTTGCTCTATGGTCTATGGTCTATGGTCGGCGGTGATCACTTAACATCAGGTAAGCCGCCTGTCCGTTTGCCTCCTATATGTTATAAAAAAAAATGTAAATATATAAATCAATACTATTTATACTAATATTATAAAGAAGTAAAGTTTGTGAGTTTGTGACGTAGGGGGTAATCTCAGGAACTACTGGTCCGATTTTTTTTTTTTATCGAAGCACGACATAGTGACTGATGTTAAGCATAGTACAATCCAAAAACATCGGCAACCACCGAGAGACAGATTATCCATCGCCGGTCGCCGCTGTCATGCCGGCCATAATGACGAAAGTCACCCGGCACTGGATATGCACAGGCTGATCCCGAAACGCGACGCGCAGAAGCAAGTCACTATGACGGGCTTTTTCGCTATATACATGGTGGTTGCAACCCAGTCGGGCTGTAAAACCCTACCACCCCGCTTTCACCATTGCCTCGTTCGTTATTCAGCAGGGTGCACCACGTGCAGGCGAGGTTGGCTTGGGTGTCTGTCTTAAGATGTTACTCGATACCCCTTACACCCAGATTTGAAAAATTCAATGTTATATAGCTCATTTATCGAGGAAAAGGGGGTTATAGGCTATATATCATCTCACTAGGACCAATAGGAATAAAGCAACAATGAAGAATGTTTAAAAATCGGGGTTTTCTTCCGCTTGATACCTTCCACTGCGTGTTAGCGTTATTCCAAAGCATCTATTCCACACGAACGATGTTGCGGACAAATGCTAGTATAATATATATTCATATTTATATATTTTATATTCATACAGAAATATAAATACTTATAAAGATTAAATAATTATAAGATTTAATATTAAACAGAGGTTTCTATGCTACGCTTTTGTTAATTGTTCGAGAAATTTAGCGGCTTAATTTAGCAATTCGAGTAATTTAAAGTAGCATCCACCTTAGTATTCAATGATGGATTTCCGCAAAGTAACGCCTTATATCAACAATCTATTTCACAATTTTTGAAAATAAATTCAAAATAAACTCTTCAATCTTTGGAAAAACATGTGAATCGAGATCAAAATTGGCACAATATGAGAATATCAAGCTAGTCAATACGCATCATCCTGGTGTGTAGTTATTGTAGTGGACA
The DNA here is from genome assembly GCA_014332785.1 of Antheraea mylitta. NCBI lineage: Eukaryota > Metazoa > Arthropoda > Insecta > Lepidoptera > Saturniidae > Antheraea > Antheraea mylitta. The sequence continues at coordinate 4,600,158 of JACEII010000017.1, read as the reverse complement.
CAGAAACTTCATTTGCATAGTAATAGGGCAGCACCCTAACAATATTTTAGCTGTGTTATATATGCTTAAACTACGATAAAATAACTAGAACTCGTGAATATTAAAAGCGTTAACAAAGCATTGGTTACTTACTAAAGGGTTTCATTTAAAAATACTAGATCGATTAAAATATTCTACTTAACTTATTCATTAGAATCTATTAAATTATCTATTCTTCCCTATTTTATACCGATATAGTTGGTTTAACCATTGTTAAGCTAAGAGTTCCACGATTCCAGTAAATGCTAAATGATTACGTCACTCTTCGAAAAGACTGACAACCGTGGCTATAAGACTTTATTGACAAATGTTCAACGTTTTAAAATTGGATTCTAAAGTAATAGAATATATTTTACCTTCGTTTTGTGGTTTTATCGCGGTATACGTCTTCACAGAAAAAATACATTCGTTGGTAAATTCGGAACTAGGTGTGTACGTTTGTGTTTCAGTATTTAGTATCTAAACAATTTATGCAGTACCATAATACTTATAAGTATAGATATAAATTTTGAACACAGTTATGTCTGTGAGTAATTAAAGTATCGCAACTCTAAATTGTTTTTATCTTAGTAAAAAAGTGAAACAAACTCACACAACTACGCTATAATCAGACTTACTCCTTATAATTTGCTCTGTGGTTGAAGCCAGCTTCAAATTTCTTAGTTGTGTTTCTTTTCGTATTTGTTTCCACATCCAGAACAAAACTATCTTCGAACGTTTTAAAAGAAGGATAAAGATTTAAGACGAGTTATTTTTAGAATCCTATTTTTTGCTTACAATAATCAGAGCGATAGGATTACGGTGTGTCAGTTTTTTCCGTCGCATTGGTGACTCGTTGATTTTTGTGCAACGAGAATGTTTAGTTTTTTTTTAAGGTATGGCATAGCTTCTATCGCGGGCCTTGAGCGTGGAGACCGAATCCAAAAATTCCGTAACGAAAATACCTAACACCCCCCCCACTCTGCCTACCATGTAGCTCGGCCGAGCGTTCGCTTAGCGTATATATGGTATGACTGTACAAAGCTCGCACGGATCGAGACGAGCTGCTCCGAAATCGGACGAATACGTAATCAGCTGTTTGTGAGAAAATATACTGGTGTATAGGAATTTATCATCTATGTACAACAGTGAATATCTGTACTCGTATAATTTGTGTACAAAGTGTTTTAAATATGAATAAACAAAGTGCATTTATTAATAGTTATAATTGCATAGGTTAATAAAAAATGCTATGCAATAGCTTTACCGCGGCAGTCCCCCAGTGCCACACGTATTTTTTGAAATGGAAACGCTGTTCACTTGGAAAGGTCTTTACAGCTTCACCGAACTATTGAGGTGAGCACTGAAGGCACTCAGCCGATTTGGGCTGTTTGGGTGACTAACTCAAGGGTGCACAGCACACCTCGGCTTGGGCTGTCACCTGTTTTGTGCAAAAATCGCAACCTATCTGAGCTAACCTAAGCTGAGCTGAGCTATCTAGGTATACGTATATGAGTTATTGAAACATGCATGTGTACCAAGCATGCGTGCCTCAGGAACTCCTATATGTATTTTGTGTCCGATAAATTCCTCTAAACTATATAGGATAGAATAGGATAAGGAAAAATAAGGGTAGAACTCCTTGTCGTTTATTTCTCTGAAAAAGAAAAACAGCGTGTAAGCGTGTAGGCGTGCACGTGTGTACAGGTGATGTGTATTATGTTGTAGCAGTGATGTAAGATTTTGTGTCACTGTATCGCGTGAGCAGCATGCTCAAGGGCTCCACACCGAGGGAACGGACCTAGGCTTGAGCCGCTACCGAGGGGGGCCACGGCGGCATAATCTGTAGTTACGCGGGCGTGGCCTGAACACGCTCTGTTTGAAGAGACAGGCCGGTACTTATCGTTCGCTGACGTGATTGAATCAGGAGAATTGGTAAAAATGTGTCGCGGTCGTCTTCTATACTGCGCAGCGTTGGGTACGGGTTCATAGTTCGCGGCGGATACCACTAACGAGCTGGGATGATTTGCGGCTTTTTCGAAATAACTACGTGTGAGTAATTTTATATACGCCCAGACAGAAGGCATCTCCAGATCCCTGTGGAGATCCTTATTCCGGACGTACCATGGGGCACCGGTGATTTTACGTAGGGCTCGGTTCTAGAGAACCTGCAACTTATGAATACGATTTTGCGCGTGTGCAAAGACCGGATAACTGTACGTCATAATCGGACGGATGCAAGTTTTATATAAAGTGAGTTTATGTCTGAGGGACATTTTACTCTTATGACAAAGCAAATGATGGAGACGACCCAAGAACATAGCGGCTTTGTTTCGCACTCTACCTGTATGTGAATCGAAATTTAAGTGTTTATCTAAAGTGACGCCGAGATATTTGACCTCGCCGGCCCAAGGTATCTCGGTTTCGTATAGCCTGATGGGCGTTAGTTTATTAGCACGTTTCTTTGGATCGAAAATTATCGCGATACTTTTTTCGGGATTCACCTCTATACGCCATCGAAGAAACCAATCACCTAGTGTGATAACGGCTTTTCCGTTGCATTTCCTGAGCCAATCCATCCGCCAGCCAGAAGAGTAGATAACTGTATCATCAGCATAGCAACCTACCTCAACTCCCAGGACCTCACGTAGGTCTCTGATTAACAGATTGAAGAGCGTGGGCGCGAGTATTGAGCCTTGTGGCACATCTGAGCGTATCAGATTGTGCGATGACAGTTCACCGTTCACCGTCCGTAAAACGAAAGGTTCTATCGGTAAGATAATCGCAACCTATCGGGTACACAAGCTAAACGTAATTTGTATACGAGTCCTTCATGCCAGACTTTACCGAAGGCCTTGGCGACATCGAAAAAGACAGCTATTGTATGTTTTGGTTTAGTTTTTCTCGAGTTCGGGTTCGGGTCAGGATTCGGATCAGCGTTAAAATTAGAGAAAATGTACTCCGAGAGGCGGAATACCTGATCTGTACAAGAATGTTTGGCGCGAAATCCAAACTGCTCAGGCGGTATTAAATTGAGATCTGTAATCGTGACCTGGAGATGGTTCATAAGGACCCGTTCGTAAAGTTTACCTAAACTATCAAGTAAACTAATGAGACGATAGCTAACGGGAAGCGTAGCTTTCTTGCCGGGCTTATGAATACCTATCACTACGGCCTTTTTCCAGACAGCTGGAAAGTGACCCTGGGACATAGCCGCATTGAAGACGCACCCCAATAGAGCTATGATGCGATCAGGAAGGAGATTCAGAACCTAGCATAAGGAACCATTATCAGCATGGTTAGCCTATGTTCATAGGCCTCTTCTCGAGGGAAAGTATAGGCCGCATGAATAAGAAGACATTATCACGTCGGCCTAGAACGTATTGGCTGGCAACACTGGGACTTATCAACACAGACCCGTGTGGTTAAGGCGTATTATTGTTCAGTTTCCTCATATAAGTTCGTCAAGTAGGGCCAAAGTATCTCTTCAGACCACGAGTCGAGGCCCCGATGAGAGGTCAACACCTGTCGGGTTGCGTAAAAGTACTGCAGAGGCCGTTCCTGCCCACCCGGCTAAATGATGCAAGAAGAATACCGAGAAGTTTTAGTCAGTAGAAATCTGGCATTTATAACTGCTGTCCTATTAGATACAAAACTCCAGGAAGATTCCCCGGCGAAAAAAGGGACGTATTGGCGACTTCAAACAACGAGAAATCGACAGTTCTCTATATTCTTCCGACATACGCTGCTACAGCAAGAACATTTCTTAGGTCCAGTATTCCTCACAATGTATTCCATCACAGTCAACTGACAGCGGTACCAAATTACATCAATAAATTTATTAGAGTTTCGAAAAGTAATTGGTAAATTTCAGACATCAGGTTAATATTGCATATGGAATATTAACCTGATGTCCACATATACCAATGACTTTTCGAAACTCTAATAAAATGACCTATGGGACAAACCCCTCAACCACCTCGACTTTTTATAAGAAACTACCGATCCCTGCAGACGTTATCCTGCTTTGACAATTTAAAAACTCTAAAATCCCACCGCAATGCCACCTACCGAGTCAAATTGTGAATTTAGACCATTTTGGGGTGTAAGGGGTGTCAAATAACATCATAAGACTTGAGACACCCAAGCCAACCTCACCTGCACGTGGTGCACCCTGCTGAATAACGAATGAGGTAATGGCGAAAGTGGGGTGGTAGGGTTTTACAACCCGACTGGGTCGCAACCACCTTGTATATGGCGAAAAAGCTCGTAGTAGTGATTCGCTTCTGCGGGTTTCGTTTCGGGATCAGCCTGTTTTTTTTTTTTTTTGCAGGCCGGCATGATAGTGGCGACCGGCGATGGATAGTGTGTCAATCGGTGGTCGTTATTATTTTTGGATTGCACTGTGTTCACCATCAGATATAGTGCAGTCAATTTGCCGTGCTACAATAAAAAAAAATGTCGGATCCACTGGAATACGCACACAAAATTTCATCAAAATCGGTTCAGCTGTTTAGGAGTTCAGTGACATACACATGTACAGAAAAAAGTTATATATAAAGATGAGCAGACTTAAAACAATTATTGACGAATAAGATTTCAATCATAATAAAATGTAGTTACCAGAGTGTTCTCGATTATTCGTTAAGGTTATGCCTGGATTAACTACATTTTATGTTATTTAATTACTTAAGATAAGCTTTAGGTTTATTTGGGTAATAAACTTTGAACTACTCAGGTGAGTTAGGTAGACTATAAGTGCTGTTTCATTAAAGCCAATGTTAATTAGATTGTGATTGGTATGAAATTAAAACGATTGTTATGTTTTGATATAAATCAAAGAAAGTGGCCCAAGATAGGGATCACTGTACTACTTTGGACGAGGCGTTCACCCGTAGAGGGATTCTTGCAAATCAATGCAAAATTACGTCATATGCAAAAATACGTCACTGGACACCTGGCAGATGTGAAAAATCGAAATTGTTTTGTATAAGTTAAATGCCTAACAGAACAGATTACGACAGGAATTAGCTATGGCATAATGAAAATATAAAGCTATAGATGTTTCACATAAAAAAGGAAAGTTGTTTCAGCATAGTTATAAGATTTTTTAAGGACTGTTATTAGTTTGCAAAAAATATAAGGCTTTTTTATTTTTATTTAGCTATATAATTCATAAATGACCTTCATAAAATGGTAAGTGTTATTTAGTTTTGGGATAACATATTTTGTGTAATGGTGCATGGTGGTTGTATTTTGAATAGTGGATACATCCCTATGTATCTAAAATCGCCTTATTAACGAATCCCCTCAGTTGAAAATATGTTGCTAAGGTGTCAGAGGTTTTTAGGAACATTTTGAAACACACTCAAATTTTCAGGTTACATTCTGGTCAATAGCTAAAACATATATATATTAAAGAAAGATGACAACGTTTTATTAAATATATTATAAAGTTTATTCTTTTTGATCGTACCTAACTAAATACTACTCGATATGTGGGTATTATTTAATTTAATATTAATTATCTCACTCACAATGTAAGGATATATTTTATCATGTGTTTTATGGTCGCAAATTAATTGGTCAGAAGTGACCTTCCACTTGGGATGGCTTATGTCACTCGCATCCACAGAAACTTTATCTCTCACCCTCCTGCATGTGCTCTCTGGGTGGTGCTAGAGAGTAAAAACTTTGTGGCCGCTTCACTGTTCCGTAAATTAATTGAACCTCGCAGCCATAAATAGAGTAGTAGGAATACGATACCTTCCACTTCATTATTATTCCATACGTATATGGGTATCTATTTAAACCCTTCGGTGAAGCGATGCTGGGTCAGTGGTAGCGTATTTGGATAATGACTAAGTCACAGTATTAACTTGATCTTAACAAAGCTTATTCGTAAGACAAGTTTCCATTTGATCAATTCAGACACAGTTTTAATAGTCAAATAGTTTTTACGTTAAAAATTGTATAATATGTTGAAAGTCCCTTTAAATTATAGCGAATTTTTAAGATTTGTGTTTTACCGTGTTTTGGCACATATTTAACATCACTTAAGTTAATTTATAAAACCTTTAATTTATCATAAGTTAGTTTATAAACTGAAAAAGGATATATATATATATTTTTTTTTTACAATCCAAAAACATCAACTACCAACAGACAGATTATCCATCGCCGGTCGCCGCAGTCATGCCGGCCATAATGACGAAAGTCACCCGGTACTGGACATGCACAGGCAGATCCCGAAACGCGACACGCAGAAGCGAGTCACTATGACGGGCTTTTTCGCCATATACATGGTGGTTGCGACCCAGTCGGGCTGTAAAATCCATATACCACACTTGGTGGTAAAACCACGCTAAAGCTATAACTGGTTTCAGCATGAATGGTACAGGTCGCCCAGGGTAGTACCACCTTCATATAGAAAACCGATGTGAAGTAACAGTGCTTGCATTGTTGCGTTTCGTTCGGTCAGTGAGAGCGCCAGAAGACCACCTTCTTTCCCTTCCCTTTCCGCCACCCCCATCAACACTGTCTGGCAACGCACTAGCGACCCTTCTGGTGTTGCTGGGGTCTATAGACGGTGGGGATCATTTAGTATCGGGCTAACCACCTATTCGTTTGCCTCCTATTAATTAAAAAAAAATGTATTTTAGAAACGATTTTATAGTAATACATATAGGGATGCTGAAGCATTAATAATATGAGTGAACATTAAATTTTCATCTACTCGAGGCAGATTGCTTGATCTAAAATGAAAATCTTCACATTAGGGTCAGGTAAACAAGGGCTCCCGCGGCTCGGAGGTAAATATTATTTCTTATTATTGGGTGCTATAAATCAAGGCACTCCTACCGTTCTGTTATAAATTAAATTCCGTTCGCTCCCACGATCGTGTTTTGTTGTTAATTATCTTTCCCGCATTGCTTCGCGTAGTAAGCTGTTGGGGTTTGGAATGGAAAGTTTATTGGGCTGCAGATGTTACTCTTGAGTTAAAATTAGTACATTTTAGTCAGTACATCGCAAACCAAAAATAAAGGCAATCGTCTAGAGATAGTCACAACATCGAAAGGTTGTCTTGCAGGGGTATAATTCTGTCAAGACTTGGATATATATCTCCAACTTAGAGATTTGGTTACAAGTTTTTTTTATAGAAAGTTAAATCTTCTACTAATTTTTTATTAACATTTTTGCTGTAGATTCAATTATTCATAAAATAAAAAAAAAAAATAATAGAAGAAATTTCTATAAAAATTAGCTTTTGTGACCTGTACTGTCCTACCGGTACGAGTATACATATATTATATAGTTAAGTTACAATAGGCACTATTGCAGAATACTCAATTCTGAGTAATTCCTTAGTTCGATGATATCAACATAAAGTGCTGTCGAATTATAGAAATTTGAAAAATAATACGAGAAATCAGAGTTTAAGTATTTTTTATATCAGATATCTTCACACTCTTTGTGAAAGTACTTACAGTTAATACTAGTTGTGCCCGCGACTCCGTCCGCTTGGAATCTAATGTAAAAAAACCATCTGAATGTAATAAGTTTATTTACTTATCTACTTTTCTCTCGTACTTAAGTCGCGCCGTCATTAATTGTATTTAAAAGTAAGCTACATGACTACATATTATAAACAAAGTCCTCCGCCGCGTCTGTTCGCGATAAACTCCTAAACTATTGGACAGATTTTCATGTGGTTTTCATTAATAGATGGAGTGATTCACGAGGAAGGTTTAAGTATAAAATTTGTTATGGTTTTTTTTTAATTGGTTGAAATATAACGATAATGGTTGGAAGTGTCGGAAAAATCAAACCGCTTGGGAACTTTCTTCAAAAACGCTGCCTAATCCATTTTGAAATGTCATAAAAAAAGTGAGATAATAAACACCGCAGAAGAAGTCGTAGGTATCATTTAGTATCAAATAAAATATTTTTTTAATGTTGAAAAATTATCCGAAATTATTCCGTCGTGAAGTACAAGTGTAAGAAAGTACCAAGATCTTTTATAAGATTGAATTCTCAACGAAATTAATTAATATTCTGTACGAACAGCAAAAAGTATTTTAATGAAAAAGGTGTGTTAATTAAACGATCCTTATTTCTCTCAAAGAATTACATTATTCTACTTCGTAATACAAAGGTGACACTTGTAAATGTTCTCTAAAATAAGAAATGATTTTATGAAAAAACTTTAATTTCTTCATTTGAAATGTAATAACGCAAGCTACTAGTATTTCTTTGATTTATTTTTTTACAAAGATGAATATTTAGTCAGGCATTTGAAGTAATAAAACCAGTTCGAATTTAATTTTTAACAATATGTTTTCGAAATACATAAAGACAAATTATTACATTTTGAGAGTGAAACAAAAGTATTTCAATATATATTTATGTTTATAATTAACTAATTTTATTTATTATAAGTTTTATTATAATCAACTAATTGTGTCTGCAAATTCATTCGTTTTACGTATTATCTATATATTATAAAGAAGTTTGTGAGTCTGTGACGTTGTAGTGAGAAATCTGGATCTTCTAAACCGATTTTGAAATTTTACCAAGAAGCAACCACGTTATTTCTAAATGTCATAAGTCATATATGAACCCGAAAAATGATAAGACTTTTTTGTAGTAGTCGAATTTACAAAGTAAGTCGGAGAAGAAACGGTTGAACGAAAACTATTTTTACGAACGCTGTCTTAACGATGAGGGATATATAATTGAGTTCTAGAGAAAAGTTGTAGAGCTTGATAATACCTACAAAATGTCTGTGACAGCATATGTCTATCTTTTATATTTAAGTCACAAACAGTAGCTCTTTACAATAGAAAAATAATTTAAAATCGTTAAGTAATGTTTTTTTTTTTTTATTGAAGCACGACAAAGTGACTGCACTATGCCTGATGTTAAGCATAGTACAATCCAGAAACATCGGCAACCACCGATAGACAGATTATCCATCGCCGGTCGCCGCTGTCATGCCGGCCATAATGACGAAAGTCACCCAGTACTGGATATGCACAGGCTGATCCCGAAACGCGACACGCAGAAGCGAGTCACTAAGACGGGCTTTTTCGTCATATACATGGTGGTTGCGACCCAGTCAGGCTGTAAAAGCCTACCACCCCGCTATCGCCATTGCCTCGTTTGTTGATCAACAGGGTGCACCACGTGCAGGTGAGGTTGGCTTGGGTGTCTCAAGTCTCAAGATGTTACTCGACACCCCTTACACCCCAAATGTTATGTCATATAGGAGGTAAACGAACAAGCGGGTCACCTGATGTTAAGCGATCACCGCCATCCATAGACTCTAGCAACACCAGAGCAGTCGCAAGTGCGTTGCCAGCCCGTGTTTTGGAGGATGAGGGAAATGGGCGATGGAGATGGGAGAGGGAAGTGGGAGAGAAGTGGGGAGAGGAGAGGATGGAAAGTGGGCCTTCGGCGCTCGCACTGACCGAACGAAACTCAACAATGCAAGCAGTGTTATTTCACGTCGATTTTCTGTAAGAGGGTGCTACTACCCCGAATGAGCTGACCCATTCATACTAAAACTAATTATAGCTTCAGTGTGGCTATACCACCTTAAAAATTTAATTTAATGACAATTTATTAATCATATTATCAACAACAATCATGAATTCTTATCAATATGTAATGACATAATAACTGTGCCATACCAAGGCGTGGCCGGGACAGCTAGAATACAATAACTCAATATCTATATGCGTATAATAAATAGAATTTTTCCAATGAGAGACGGAGAAATCCACGTATATGAACGCATCACCATTGCTTCATGTTTTAATCTATTCGGACATAGGTAAATTGGATATTCAATAAACTATTGAACAAAGACTGACAGGAGTGCTTCGAAGAGTAGTTCGGATTGATATCTACTACTGAGTTTAATTACCAAATGATTCGCCACTAATTGAAATTCCATCCACATCACCTTGATGATTGGAATTCATCAACTATGCAGCATTCGCGTGCATTTTTTCCATATATGTCGGTTCTTTGGAATGAACTCTTAGCTACAGCGTTTCCGGGCCAATATAATTTACAAACCTTCAAGAAACGAGCCAATTTTTTTGTCAAGGGCCGGTTACGTAACTGATTCCTCCCGTATCGCCGGTATCCATGTGCGGCGATGATCAGATGAGCCGCATGTTCATTTGACTTCAATCACATACAAAGAAAACTTTTCATAGGTTCTACTATGTATTATCATAGATCTTGGAATATTAACGCACGAGGAAATCGTTGCAATAAGAATATTCTCTGATGCACGATAATTATTATTGCGCTTGCGAGGACAGAAATAACGAGCACTGTATCTTAATGCACCTAATGCAGTAAATTCCACGGTAGAAATCATTCAAGCATATGTATAATGTATTAACATTCAACTACGACTATTCTAAGCATAAAAAGCAAACACAATTTAAGAATATTGTAGATGATAGAGCCACGGTGAAGCTATTACTGGTTTGCGCTTGAATGGCTCAACACGTCCGGGGTAGTACTACCGGACCCATAGAAAACCGACGTGAAGTTATAGTGCTTGCATTGTTGCGTTTCGTTCTGTCAGTGAGAGCGCCAGAGGCCTACCTCCTCTTCTCCCCAAACACAGGCTGGCAACGCGCTTGTGACTCTCCTGGTTTTGTTAGTGTCTATGGGCAGTGGTGATCACTCAACATCAGGTGACCCACCTGATCGTTTGCCTCCTATGGCATAAAAATATAATAAGCTGTGAGACAGATAACCGTATGGAGCATTGTATGTTTATTAAGAATTTAAGAGGTGATAAAAGATCGAAGTACGTGTACGTTGTTACCCAAAAAACATTCCAATTGAATACTGTCGAATTTCAACTGATCATGATAACTAAATTTGTTTCGTGAATGAAATTCTCGTAAACTTGAACTTGACTGCATAATAAAAGTTTTGGTATCTAATTTAATAAAAAACACTTCTTAATAAAGTCCTGGAATTATTTATATTAAACTGAACAAGATTACTGAGATTAAAAAGTCTATTATAGGTATTAATTTTTTATCAAATTTCGTGCTGTAATCAAACTAGAACTCGTATTCACAGGATTCCGTATTATTACGTATTTTTCTTAAACAATTTTTTTATATTTCAAGTATTATTTTTACATCCTTCAACGTTTCCTACATATGTTTTTTGTGTATACATTTCAAACGGGAAGTAAAATTTATCATTTTTCCTTAAGTTACATCAAAGGCTTCGCTTTGCGCCATATTTCAAACTGTAGGACACAAGAAAGTACCTTATGGGTTTAGATAAACGTTCAATAAGTGGGGCTTTTAGTATAAACAGTCGTTACCATATAATCTTCATTTATTTTGCAGTAGGTACATTAAACTACCCTCGATTACTGTTTTTGTTAGTTTCAATTGTATACTTCAATACGTTCCTAAAGCAAAATGTCTTTACACACAAACAAACAGAGAGATGGATAACCGAATTATTGGCAAGTGATCCGTTTTTTTTATATTAACAGTATATTTAATAAATAGTGGCGTTTACTTTTATTTATATATTAATACGTGAAGCAAAAACTTTGTATCCCTTGTTAAGGTAATTATGTGAACGTATGAACTTGAAATTTGGCATAAATAGAGTTTATATGACGGAGAAGTGCAGAACGTTATTTATTTTATTTAAAATGCATTAGAACTACATTAAATTAATTAAGATATGCATTACTCACACTAATGCTTGAATTTTACACAACATATACACACATGTAAATAAAAAAGTAATTTTGACAGCCGTTAATAATTACGAAGTTCAAAAGAGATTGTGTGGGAGGTTGCTATGCTCGACTGTATGTATTTTTTAACTCTTACGTTCCAATTACCATTTTTCATCCTACATTCAACAATGATATTATAAAATAAAACTATTAATGTAATGTTTATTATTTTTTATGGTGAACTCACCTCAAATGATGATTTAATAAAAAAATAAGCCAAATAATACTTTGTATAATCAAAATAAGAATTTTGTTCATAAAGGTAATCCGTGACTTAGACCTCCGCGGTTACAATGTTGCAATTTAACCTCATGTAGCAACAAATAAGAATTTATCTTCAAAAGCTAATGGTAGTATTAAAAACATCTTTGTCTTGGATTCACCATTTAATCGTATTGTGTATCCATTACTAGACGTATCATTATTTCTCATAATGAACAGACTACATTTAATTTAATATCACCCAGAAATACCACCCACTCATGATGTCGTGTAAAATTAATTGAAAATTGTGTCATGGGTTGCGATAAACGTCTTTATTTTCGTAAAGTTATATTTACTTAGAATTTGAGAGCTTTACCACCTGGTTTTTGTTTCAAATTTAACAATAAATTTCAATTTTTATTTACATAGATTTTTTAATATTTATATAATTAAAGATCATGGCAAATGGCAAATAACTGAGAAGCTATGATGAAAACCTTCGAATATAGAAGATATACCCTTTGACAAAAAAACCCTAATAAAGTTTAAACTTTAAAAAATCAATGAACTATGGTCGAATTTCGACCACTGGGCGCCCACTGGGAAAAATAAACAACTATAATAAAATAACTCGATTTCAAATATGTTTCCATTAATTTATACATTAGTTATAATTGCCAAAATAAAGACATTTTGGTGAGAAGGCGGGAATGTCATATAATTGATTTTATATTTATACATAATCTTTTGTTATTTGACTCTATATGTAATATTGATAGTGTTTTACGTAATATATTTTGGTTATGGTGCACAAGTGAAGTGGATGGGAAATAATATCACAGAGCATGGATGCTTACTTGCAACAAAAACTCCCTGGAAAGTTCTCACAAGACGGCCACCATCTTGTAGGTTCATTGAAATGATCGCAAGAAACTTTTAATATCATTACCGACTCTAAAATAGATCTCACATCACATGATCTCTAAAATACATCCCGGATCAAGGCTTTTAACTCCGTCAAAAATTACCCTTCTAATCAGATTTCAAAGGTGGAACAAAACATCCACTTTGTTGTTGAATCGAAACCTTCAGTGATTTCGAAAGACGCAGAGCTGGCCAGCGTTTGAAGTTTCATATTTTGCGTGAGCGAAATTTAAATGGTTTCAAAATGGTTCAGTGTTATTTATACTGGCATTTGTTTGACGCTACGATTCTATGATAAAAAAAGTTACAACCACAAAGGTCAGTTTATAATTTTGTAGGTGGTAGAGCCACGCTGAAGCTTTTATTGGTTTCAGCATGAATGTATCGGCTCGTCCGGGGTAGCCTCATCCTCTCACAGAAAACCGATGTGAAGTAACAGTGCTTGCATTGTTGCGTTTCGTTCGGTTAGTGAGAGTGCCGGAGAGCCATCTCCCCTCCCCTCTTCTATCCCTTCCCCTCTCCTCTAACCCCTCTCCCATTCTCTTCATTCTCTTAAACACAGGCTGGTAACGCATTTGTGACTCCTCTGGGGTTGCTAGTGTCTATGGACGACGGTGATCGCTTAATAACAATTGACTCGTCTGTGCGTTTGACTCCTATATGATATTTAAAAAAAATGCTGTCAAATAAATTCAAAAATGTAAATGCTATTTGTTAAGCTTTGACGAATTATTTTTAATAAGGTTGACGTATAATGTTATTAAGGGACTTTAATTTATATTCAAATTATAGTAAACTAGCTTCTGCTCGCAACTTCATTCCCTTTTATGTAAATTTGTTAGATCCCCTGGTAACAGTATTTTTTTCTGAATGGAAGATACCCTCTGTTCTTCTATATCCCTGGCAATATGCATGCAAAAGTGTAACAAACAAACAACACACATATTTACATTTATAATATTAGCATGGCAGTAAAAATCATGAAAAAATATAACCAATTACAAAGCTTAAAAATTTGTAGCTTAAATGACACTACCGAAAACTTTTCTATCTGTAAGTAAAAACCATTTCAAACTCGATTCAACTGGTTGGAAGCCAGTACAAAAAAATCTTCACTTTTATTTATTTGTAATGATGACTCCAATTTAACCACTGTGCACTTTTCATTGTCTTTAGATCTCGCTATAACAATGGCCAAAACAATGACAGTGTTGTTATAAAAAATACGTACTTGTACTTTAAAAAGGTTACGCTTTAAATGCACCGTGCTCGTTGAATGTTTGCCATCTTGCTCTTTTGTCTCGCTGTGGTTAGGTTAGGTTAGACTTGCGAAAAAAGGATAACACAAACTTCCTCGGGCGAGCGCGGTGCATTTAGTATGAAACCTTTTTAAAACAAGTATTTAATACGTATTTAACTTTTTTATAATAACACCGAGAAAGTTTAAATATAACAAATACATGTTATATACCTTTTACACGCAGCATTCTAAAAGAGCGTACTTTGACGCTAATATAAACATGTTTACCTCCATCGCTCAGTGAAAATGAAAACGAAGTTGCGGATAAGTTCATAATTAGTGTCTGGCGGCAAGTACTGAATTCGTAGACAGGTTAAACATATGAGACATAATTAGGTAGATAATTAAAACGATGTTTGAGGTTGGCCGTGTTTTATTATCCATGTATGAAGAACTGTATAATTAATATATATAACTAGCTGATACCTGTAACTTTGTCGGTGTCATTTATTATCTCAATCATATTATTATATCCAAAAGTGATTAGACACCGTTTTCGAAGGAAGCTCCCAGACGGCTTGACTTTTTCCAACACTTCCAACAATTATCTTTATATTTCAACCAATTTACAAAAAAATGTTGACAAATTATGTACCTAAAGCTTCCTCGTGAAACACTCTAGCTATTAATGAGAACCGTTAAAATCCGCTCATTAGTTTTTGAGTTTATAGCGAATAGACAGACAGACATGACAGAGGACTTTATTTTATAATACGCAGTGTTTAGTAATATATTTTTTTATATTGTTTTTTGTAGGTGGTATATATAGGCTGAAGCTATTACTGGTTTCATCATAATGGGTCAGCTCGCCTGGGGTAGTACCACCTTCTCATGAATAAACCGACGTGAAGTAACAGTGCTTGCATGGTTGCGTTTCGTTCGGTCAGTGAGAGCGCCGGAGGCCCACCTGCCCCCTTTCCCTTCCTTTTCTGCTTCTCCCTTTCTCACCAACACAGACTAGCAACGCAATTGCGACGCCTATGGTTTTGCTGGTGTCTATGGACGGTGGTGATCACTTAACGTGAGGAGACCCACCTGTTCGTTTGCCACCTATGATATATAAAAAGATGTTATTTAACAATTAAACCAATTCATACCCAATTCTATTCACACTAAACGATAAGTTTTGTGAATGTGTTTGTTACTCTAAAACGCAGATTTGTATATTAGTATATAAATTTTGATAAAAACTTACAATAATATAGCTTCATACATCAGAATCACACATAGGCTGTAACTTATAAATATATTGCTTCAAAAATATAACGAAAAGGATGAAGATAGTTGATAAAAATCGGACTGGACGTTGTTTTCATAAAACGTAAGAGTTACACGGAGATATGTAAGTCACGGGAGACTGCTAGTAGTTTGTGTATGTGTAAATATTTTCGCTATACAGCTAGGTATAAGTATCATTTCAATACTGGATGATGCGTGTAAACTACTTGACGCTATAACGTTTATTATTCACAGTTACTTACGTAAAAAAAAAGTTATTTCATGTGATAAAGCGTGATAATGTGTAACAAAGATATACAAAGTTTCAATACTGGATGATGCGTGTAAACTACTTGACG